>OX155690.1:4333361-4531552 GCA_944547425.1 Eupithecia centaureata
CCTTGTCCTGCAGAGCCTGCAGTAAATGTTACATTGACATTATTTCATGCAATACTTCGAGGAATCTCAATTATTTCTCATTCGGTATTTTTTTGTAGCTTGCGTATGTGGATTCCATAGCGAGGTCGTTTGCCCGATTATGTTAATGCTTGGACTTTATCCTGTGTGAGGTTTTTGTTCTGTTTCTACATACACACACTTATAGTCTCTCTAGTAAAATGTTACTATCGGATATTCGATCTTTGTTTATTTACTCAGCTGAGGTGTGGGTTTACGACTCCTCCGGTAAGAATCTACGCATTTTCGACACACGACGTAACTTGTTTTTCATGAAAATGTCTTGCATAAAATTCCATATTTTCATCTGCCACCATTATTTCAATCAATCAATTGTGAAAATTACCGAAGTGGGACAAATTGATTGCGTGCTGTGAATATCAGCTACAATCTTTAACGTATGTGATGTGTCCGATAAAATTTATCGGAATTCGAAACTTTCTTTATCGGGCAATAACTTAGAAATGATCTAATTTATTAATGACGCAATATCACACAACCGCATTTGAAAAAAGTTAGGAATCACACTAATAAATGCAATAGTTTGTTTGTCTAAGTATAGTAAAATGTTCGTTACTGTAATTCGATGGAAGTTAGAATTCTATTCTATTTATCTTGATGTTATTACCGCTTATACAATTAAAGGGATCGGGATGAATCTGAATTTTTGAAAATTAAATTGGAATATGCATAGTTTTTGATCTAGAATAACTTATAAGCGATAAGCAACTTATACAATAACAGATCAAACCCTGATGTCATAATTCTGAAACCTATCATTATCTAAAAGATCTTCCTACAAAACAGTCACGTCACGGCCAAGAAAGTTAGGTGAGAAACGAGGCATTCACGTTCGGGATAAACTTCATTTAATTACAAAGGAATGCTGGAATAAGGTTTCTGGATTCCAGGACCTATAAAATCAGACTTATATAGAGGCGGAAGTTAGCATGTATCTTAGTTATAGGTAAAGTAAAAGTAATTTATTTGCAAAACACGTGTAAAAAGATGACAAAAACTTTTTTGAGTCAACATGTTTGATCAATAAGTACACATTAGGGTGCAAAATAATAAGAGAGTATGGCATGCAGGTCTTAGGAGTTTCTTTTCTTTCTCTATTCCGCCAAAACAACAGAACGGATCGGTTTGATAATAATTTACGTGTAAATTTACTTAGGTGTAAAGTATCCTAAAAATAAACTCTCGTGTTTAAGAACTTAATGTACAATACACGTGAAACAACTCAATAAACATTGTAATATTATCTATCTACCTGATCTTATGATAGCCTAGTATATAAATTAAACTGACATGGTAATAACAATAATTTTTAATTAATAACTTAAGTTATTAACTTTCATTACGAATCATAATAACGAATTCATTATTTGTTATGTTTAAAAAATCATGATAAGTATTCCGTATATTAAACGCTGCAAGTAGAAGCATGGGTTATCATTATGATTGTGCCGATGCTCTATCCTAATTATGTTATCATATGTCACTTATCACAGTTATCATATCACCCTATTATAAATGCAAAAGTTTGGAAGGACGGATGGATGTTTGTTACTTTAAACTATTAAATGGATGAGTTTGAAATTTTGAATAGACGTAAGTCTAGAAGGCCTGTAATAAAACCTAGGCTATTTTCCATCAATTTTCACGCGGAATAAGCCGCGCGGCACAGCTTGTAAGCATATATTAAACAAAGTAGGTTAAGACAGGCCTATTCGAAATAACGAAAACGAATTAAAACAATGTACAATCCACCCAAACTGGAGTCCTATTCGGAAAACAAAAATCGAAGCTTTGCATTCGTTTTCATACTAATCCAACTCTTACGACGCCTACATAAGATAGCATTTGTGCAGAAATTAACCCGAAACTTCGATTTACGTTTATACGGGCTCTGGATTCGGCTTTGTATTCCAAAGCACGTATTTGAGGCAACTCATCGCCCCTAGAGGGTGAGGCTCCCTGATTTATAGCGAACGGAATTTGGCAAGAGTATTTACTTGTCTTATCAATTGGTGGAAACTGTCTTTGTCCTCTGTAACAAGCTTTAATTTAGAAGATGGACAATCTTTGCTAATTTATTGCTTTTGATTATATCTTGGCTTGATGTCTGCAGCTTCTTTTAAGTTTTATTAACACACAACAGCGTGAATTATAAAAGAAAATGAAAATATTATTGTTACAAATAGGTAACTATAAAATAATCAGTTAAGTGAGAATTTTACTTCAGTGTGTCAAGAGTATTATTCTTCTAAGAACCTGAGATTGTTTTGACGTATTTTTCACAAGTTTCAATCATTTGATTCATCAAATGTTTTAGTCAAATTTAACCGATAACTCAGCTGTCTAATAGTCCGATTATCTTTTGAATGAATGCCAGCCTATGCTCCACTCTTGACAGAGTGGTCGTAGTCGTCATATTATCAGGGTTGGTTGCTCACCTCATTATTTAGTCTGTGCCATTCCTCTCGCATCGCTGCTTTCCTGGTACCTACATGTAAAAGCCAACAACTGCAGCGATGTGTCGTATACAGCTAACGTCAGCGTTAGACCCTTTCCATTCGTGACGTCAATATTACATATGAATATTTTGGAATACTAGATGAAATCGTTGAGCCTTCCATATTGCCTATGATTGCATTCATTAATAGTCTGTGCCATTCCTCTGGCACCGCTGCTTTCCTGGTACATTTAACCTACAGCCAACAGCTGCAGCGATGTGTCGTATACAGCTGACGCCAACGCTAGACCTTTTCCATTCGTGACGTCAATATACATTTGAATATTTTGGAATATCAAATGAAAACGTTGGACCTTCCATATTCCCTATGTATGTACCCGCAAAATGTATGTCGAGCGCTTTGATTATATACTTGTCTAGATAGATAGTTCGAGCGTCAAAACGCCAAAAAATATATCAGCCAACTGTTGGCTCATAAGCTGATCCCGCCTCGTCAGTGGCGACTCTGACTTTGTGCGGCGCACACGCGTTTCGTGACAAATAAAGATGACGATTTGCGCTATAAAAGTGTGCAGGAATTACAAAGGACGATTGAAAACAACTAAAGAAATTACTTATCATCGGTAAGTACACTTTGAATCACTGTAAGTTAACGAAACAATTTAATAATAAAGTTTTAATGTTGTCCTTAAATACGATGCCATTTGACGCCATGTTAACTGGGTTGCCTGCTCTATGAATACAACATTTCCATAGTGAATAATAGCTAATATGAAAAAAGTATTTAATCACGACCCAACAAATGTTTTTCGAGATTTTGCCGGCGCCGTAGATTGAGTCGAAACTGCTAAATACCCCCTGCCCCCCATAAGACTGCCCCTATTGAGGTTGCTACTAGGTACATGCCATAGAGATAGGGCGTTTCTGATTGCGGGATCGCTTTTATACGAACCCGTTTTCGTTTCTTATTCATCGTCATCATAATCATGATCAGCCTATATTAGTCCACTGCTGGACATAGGCCTCCCCTAATGAGCGCCATAGCGCCCTGTCTTCAGCTTGCCGCATCCAGCATCTGCCAGCAGTCCTTCGCAGATCGTCATCCCACCTGGCCGGAGAGCGTCCTACTACACTACGTTTGCCGAGTGGCGGTCTCCACTCAAGAACATGTTTACCCCAACGCCCCGCGCCACAACGGTCGTCAAATGTATCTTTATGTAAATAATCCAATTGTAAGCATGATTTTATGACTTGTATAAATATAATTAAGAACTACAATATTATAAATAAACTTTAATTTTCAGTAATATTTTTACTTTTCCTTACACATATATTTTACTTAGTAATCCATATGTACAACATTCTAAAAAGTAAATTAAAATTTAAAATCAAATAATTATAGATGATTCAAAATCTAAACATTTTTTCCCTATTATTATGGGAAATATTCAAGAGCTGGTATCACTCAGTACAGCCACATGTGACGTAGCACGCTTGTAGTTACACATACTTGTGTGCGTAATTCGCACACAAGCGCTTCAAGTCTGGCCTATTGTTTTTGTTGCCGTTGCAGCGCAACACTCCATCTAGACAAGTATATAATCAAAGGTCGAGCGTTAGGTTTTTCGAGACAAATGCCTCTGTTTTTGTCTTCAACCAATCTACAAGCGTGACCTGATATTTATGTTTAACTCTTTGACTACACCGGACGCACTTAGTCTTTCGGAGTCTTCTAGGGCAGCGACGATGACACGCCCGAGTCCTCCGAGTCGCTTTCGTTTTCTTAACAGGCTGGTTTCCTTAAAAAAATATAATCAGTCCGACAGTAAGATTTTTGAAAAATATTGAAAACGTATTTTTTGTCTTTTGTCAATCAAACAGAAAATGACCAAGATATTGCATTTATGTTGAGAAGTGCAGGCTCGTGACGTCACGCCTTTTTTTCTAATATATTAGTATATCAGTCATCTAGTATATTAGATAACACAAGCTCTGCTTAGCTTGGGTCTATATGATGCTGTGTGCATTGTCCAGAATTATTATTATTATAATCTGTAGAATGGAGGCTGAATAGGCTGATGCATGAAAGATCACTGAAACTTAGCAGTGAACGCTCTATGTCCTCAGAGCATCACTACATAGTATAAAACAAAGTCGCTTTCTCTGTCCCTATGTCCCTTTGTATGCTTAAATCTTTAAATTACGCAACGGATTTTGATGCGGTTTTTAAGTAGATAGTGATTCAAGAGGAAGGTTTATTTATACGTATAATAAAACCGTGCGAAGCCGGGGCGGGTCGCTAGTATAATATAGTTGCATATATCGGTGATGGCTGATTCATCGTCTACACTCTACAAGAATATTAAAGAAAAAAAAACATTTATTTTTATATTAATCAACACACTTATAGGGCTCCCACACAAAACTGCGATTTGGTGCGATGCGATGCGATGCGATGCGATGTGATGCGATGTCACACGAACTTGATTTGCGAATTTCTGCGATGCGAATTTGTGCGGCGAACCGTTTTGTAGGGTAACCATACCTTCAAGTTTAGTCAGCCGTATTGGACGTGTTTTAGGAAGCGTAAGATGGATCCCAAAAAGATAATTGAACCGATTTAAGCAAAAATGATCCAACCCACACAAACCTCATTTCGAGATAATCGATATTTAAGTTTGTGGCGGTATTTCTCTAGCTTTGTAATACAAAATGTTGTTATTTTAATTTAATTTAATGCTATGTAAACTCAACTTTTTTGCTATAAATAATATAAAGAATAAATTGTAATAGTTTAGTAGATAATTGGGAAAACTTGCGCCTGTATCATTATTACAAAATTAATTTTGTATGGAAAGAGCTATGTAGGGTGCAAAAATTAAAATGCAAAAATGATTCAAAGTGTGATAAAAATTAGTAATCATTTTTGTGTTTTAAAAGACAAAACAAACAAAATTGGCCCTACTCCTCGTCCAAATCAGAATAAGGTTCATCACATAAACCATCTACATCGTCTATTATTGCAGCTTCCCTTCGGTTTCTTAAATTAATCAATGCAATCATCTGGTATCTAATATTAGATCTGCTGGCTCTGTACTTATTTTATTTTATTTATTTACTTTTCGTTAAAGTACGAAACACACAGAAGCCGGAGGCGTGGCGGAGGCGAAGGCGTGCGAGTTGTATTCTATGGAATCCTATGAAAGCCTACACACACACCGCAGGCCGTGGCGAACGCGGTGCCATAGGAAAAACCGGCACGCCTTCGCCTCCGCCACGCCTCCGGCTTCTGTGTGTTTTGAACTTTATGGTTTATTTCGTTTACGTACTAAGATGGAATAGCAATTTCAAATATTAACTTGTCAAAGCTTAACTTGTTTTATATCATCATCATCATAATCAACCTATATTAGTCCACTGCTGGACATAGGCCTCCCTTAATGAGCGCCATAGCTCCCTGTCTTCAGCTTGACGCATCCAGCATCTGCCAGCAGTCTTTCGCAGATCGTCATCCCACCTGGCCGGAGGGCGTCCTATACTACGTTTGCCAAGTCTCGGTCTCCACTCAAGAACACGTTTACCCCAACGGTTGTCGGTTCTTCGCGACATATAGCCGGCCCACTGCCACCACTTCAGCTTGCTAATTATTTGAGCTATGTCGATAACTTTGGTTCTCTTTCGGATGTATTCTTTACGAATCCTATCCTTCAGAGAAACTCCGAGCATAGCTCTTTCTATAGCTTTTTGAGCTCTTTGAACTGATGGACCAGCTTAATATTATAGTTTGAATCATTGTAGCAAAATAGAACGGTTATATGTTAGGGTAACCAAAGCAACACAAAAATGATTCAAGTGGCATGAAACACTTATACATTTTAAAAAATGGTCTTCGACATGACAGTTGTGGGTTGGATCATATGGATTTTCCACATTTGTGAACATAGAGGTGTGAGTCTTTGATATGTTAAAATATACCTTATTCGAAATTGACTAGGTTGTGGGTTGGATCATTTTTGCATAAATCGGTCCAATTGCACTGCTGTTATTGTTAAATAGATATAAAAGAAAAAGAAGATTCTGGATTCATCCATTTAATACGATTATGAACTCTGAAGGGAACTATTTTACTCGAAATTACTATGAGTTGAGAACTGAAGCAGTTTTTTTTTACAACACAAAGAAGGCGGCTCAGGCGCCGCGCATCTTTCGCTAAAGTTGTCTCAGAGCGGACTAAAAGGGGGGTCACCAAGTATGACGTAATTGACAGGAATGCGCGATGCAAATGAGATCGGACGTTATCGTGCGAGCTCGCAGATATTTGCGATGCGATGCGAGCTCGCAGTTTTGTGTTTGAGCCCATAAATAGGAGCTCATACAACTTTGTTATAAAGACATGTTAGAGTGCAAACACTATCATTTCCAACTAAAGACCATATTACTCGTTCCAATATAACCTGTAAGTCGATATTGTAGCAGATCGATTGTGGCGCAGTATTAAATATTTACCGTCCTTTGTCTACCTATATTGAAAATATTGTTTCCAACGGCGCTGTAGGTTTCCATTCCCACGTATTTCTTCTTTATAACTAAGGGTGTATGACCCGTAATTATTTAGTCAATTTATTTGACTGTAGGCGCTTCTAATATAATCAGCTTTTCGCCTGTGGCTTCGCTCGTGTAGACTGTACGATTGGTCCTCCTTTTCAATCTAATAAAACTACAAATCTTTGTAAAGACATGATCTTAATACTTAAACTAAATATTTAACACGGAGCCTAACTACTAATCTCTAAATGTAATCCTTAAAATATACGAAACCTTCTGTTGAAAATGAAAGTATAAATAAAAACCGACCGACCGACTGACCGACTCAATCAAAACAGATTATTATTATTATCTGTAAACCATATGAATCCTCGAATGTATAATTTGAGGATTCATATTCGTATGTATAATACGAGGTTTCATATTCCTGCCTAGCGATAGTTTCATCTCTTTTGCCATTCAATTAGTCTCAGAGTAAAATGCTCTACATATTTACCTATTATTCAAAAAAATAAAAGCCACTTCGCTTCATCTTCCTGCTCGTAATTACCTCGTCGAGATTTAAGTACTTAGCTCTTCCCTTTTACGAAGTCGACTAATAAAATCGCCGAGACTCCAGCAGCACTCTTCGTTTGGAATTCATTTTATCTGGAAGCGGCGGGAGTATTACGTAGGTATAACTTTCAAAGCTAGATGAAACTGGATGAAACTAGTTTGCTGGCATTTGTACGACGGTGAAGTTAGATGCTGTCGAGAGATAACGTATTGTGAAGACTGCTTTTGCACTCGTATCTGGATATGCGAGTATTTTGTTGCGCGAGTTTGTAGTACGCAGTAACTCACTAGTTTTATGTTAAGGATAGGTTTCCGCTCGCGGTTTCGCTCACGTAGACTGTACGATTTGTCCTGCTCGTCCATCTTATAGAACTACGAATCTATGTAATTTTCAAAATCAAGAAAATCGGGTTACTCGTTCTGGGAGTTACAAAAACACCAAAAAAAAACGTCAAACCATCTTTTCACCTCCTTAGGGGCGGAATTTCTAAAAATCCCATTTATCGGGTGTCTGTGAAGTAATAAATACCTACCTAACGTCCAAATTTCAGCTTTCTAGCTTTAGCAGTCTCCAAAAAATAGCTTATCACTACATAGTATAAAACAAATTTAACTCTCTTTCTCTGTCCCTATATCCCTATGTCCCTTAGTTTGCTTAAATCTTTAAAACTACGCTACAAATTTTGATGCGGTTTGTTTTTAATAGATAGAGTGATTCAAGAGGAAGGTTTATACGTAAATAAAACCGTGCGAAGCCGGGGCGGGTCGCTAGTTCGTTTATTAAGATTGTCGAGACGTCCATACATTTATACATGTGTACAACTACAATAAATAAAGGTTTTTGGTTGGTCAGCCATGTATGTTGGTTGATGATAATCTGCGATTTCTCTGATAGAGATGATGCCAATACGATGAGATGGATATCTGTTGTTACAATGAACCGAGAAGGTCGGAAAGTTGAGCCGTAATTAAGTAAATTACCTAAGCTAGAAGTTACAAATTATGTTGTACAAGCTAGTAAAAACGTTATTTATTTCTGCGCAAAGTTGTAAGAACAAGAATTGAATAAAGGCACAGATAAAGGGTCATCGATAATAAAAGGCTCACACTCAAACGATTCGCTTAACTTATTTATTATCCGCTTCTTCGAACAATAAATATTGCTACCTTTTTACTTACGATCAACGCTGATTATGACAGGCCGATCAGAAGTAAAGTAAAAAGGAATCCAAATAAATGGTTCTAAGAACTATTCCTACACTCAGGAGATTTCAGGTTTGATTTCCGCCTTGGAATAAATGTTTGTACGATCTGCAAATTCCGGATGTTCTATCTAGACGATGTATTGTACGTATATCTGTTATGTGGTACCCTTAACAAAATCTAACACCAACTTCGTTTAGTTGGGTGTTAGACTCGGTGTTAGATGATGCTGAGTGAACTGACCATTATTATTCGGGCTGAAATTTTGAATAGACGCATTTTCCTAGAATAACAAATAGGCTACTTTTCCCATAAATAAGTTCCCATGGGATAGAAATAGCCTTCAGATGTTTCCATAGAAACATCGCGTGCAAACGCGCGCAAATACTAATGTCTAATATTATATAGTAAGCACCAAGGTAATCAGAAACGATGAAAAACCGAAAGTCTTCTCACCCTATCCCTCTCCGACAGATGCACCAGCCACAGAGCGAGAGCAGCTATTCGTTCAGAAGCTGCGGCAATGCTGCCTGCTGTTCGACTTCGCAGACGAGCCGCTGTCGGACCTCAAGTGGAAGGAGGTCAAGCGGGCAGCCTTACTTGAGATGGTGGAGTACGTCACATCGCAGCGGGGAGTCATCACGGAGGCGATATACCCGGAAGCTGTCAGTATGGTGAGGAAAATGTCACTACTATACACATCCTTACCTTGCTGGAGATGGTGGAGTACGTCACATCGCAGCGGGGAGTCATCACGGAGGCGATATACCCGGAAGCTGTCAGTATGGTGAGGAAAATGTCACTACTATACACATCCTTACCTTGCTGGAGATGGTGGAGTACGTCACATCGCAGCGGGGAGTCATCACGGAGGCGATATACCCGGAAGCTGTCAGTATGGTGAGGAAAATGTCACTACTATACACATCCTTACCTTGCTGGAGATGGTGGAGTACGTCACATCGCAGCGGGGAGTCATCACGGAGGCGATATACCCGGAAGCTGTCAGTATGATGAGGAAAATGTCACTACCATACACATCCTTGCTGGAGATGGTGGAGTACGTCACATCGCAGCGGGGAGTCATCACGGAGGCGATATACCCGGAAGCTGTCAGTATGGTGAGAAAAATGACACTACTATACACATCCTTACCTCCTTACTCAAATTATAACCGAGAAAGATTGTATGTCCATACATACAAAGGAGTAACAAACCCTCAAGTGGAAGGAGGTCAAGCGGGCAGCCTTGCTGGAGATGGTGGAGTACGTCACATCGCAGCGGGGAGTCATCACGGAGGCGATATACCCGGAAGCTGTCAGTACGGTGAGGAAAATGTCACTACAATACACATCTAGAGGTATAACTCCTTTACTCATATTATAACCGAGAAAAATTGTATTTCCATATATACAAAGAAAGAGTAACAAAAATCTATACATCTTTATGTTTGTTACTCTCTCTTGAAAAAACTGAAATTTTGTATAGACTTTGTTCTAGCAAGTTACTTTTCATCCCAAATCAGTTCCTATATGGTAGAAATAGCTTACTAATTTATTTATTTTAGGAAAACTTAAACTACAGAAGGGATCGGTAGACGTAGTTAGTTGTAGCCCTGGAATAAAACTTAAGTTACTTTTCATAGAAAAAACGTGTACGAAGCCGTGGGCAGATGCCAGTGTGCTATATATAAATGATTCTGATTAAACCATAACCATAAAAATGTTTTTATCATTCAAATACAAAGTGAATTAAAATTTATTCCTATAGAAAATCAATAATATTTACAAGCGAACAATATGTTAATGGTTTTGTTTTATTATTGGCTTGTCCTTGACCGTTGATATTTCCTTTCGACTTCGATTCGAATTACTTGTAGTTTCCTTAAAGTTATTTAACTCAAACAGGTATATAACACGTTTAAAGGCGAAAGTTTCAATCTTTATGACTTCTTCACATGAACACCACAACGGATCATGCCGAAATTTCGCTTATAATTTAAGTAGTTCGAAATCGGGAGTAACACTTGTGTTTGTTTAATTCCGAAAACAAATATTGTCGTTTGGTCATAAACGGTCCCGAAAATATCTTTTCAGTCGCGCGTAACTCGAATGTTTGTGTAAACGAACCTGATACTGATCTTAATTAACTTCATAGATGTAAAATAGACGACCTCAGTGGCGGTGGGCGAAGGTCCGTCTGGCTACGGGTTCGATGCCCGGCGTGGGACAGATGTTTGTACGATCTGCAAATATTGGGCGCTGGGTTCTGGGTGTTTACTATCATACACACATATCTATGTAAAATATTGTATGCAGTGTATCAGTTAACATTATAACACAAGTTCTGCTTCGCTTGGGGCTAGATGATTCTGTGTGGATAATCCAGATTTACGAATATTAATTTCATCTTGTTTAACTAATGATGGCAATCCCAGATTGTGTAGATAGAAAATGAATTTTAAGTGACAATCGGCTAATTGTAGTTGATCTCTCTTAAATTATGCATATAGTAGATGGGAGAAAATAAAGATAAAGTGACAATTGGCAAATCTCTTACAATATGCATGTGTTGGAAATACCGCGCTCAATCAACCGCGACCAGCAATTTTCACGTGAAGCATTCTGATTAAACATTATCAAACAGCTGAGAGAACACTAGCAAACACTGGATAGATTTCTATCAGAGTTTGTATAGGGCAATATAGAAGCCAGTTCATTTTATGAGAGCAACGAGTGATTGTTCCAGCATTGTTTATCAGAGGAACGAGTGGAAAGTGGAAACTAACTCACAACGAGTCGGTTTACACTTGTTCTTGACTCTATTATAAATTATAATGCTGTTGAAGACTAAAGTTAAAAAGTTAAAGGTTATTCATCCTAACGCATTTCTCTCATTTGATCCTAGTTTTCTTCTCTAAGTCTATCCCTTTCGTTCACTATGTCAGACAGATGAGAGAGCATACATTTAGGCCTTGCCTACCTGCCTTCGCGCCGTATATTTACGTACCTAGTTGGAATAACTTTTTCCATGGAAACCGTCCATGGTGGAGTGTCACTAGTTGGGTACGCCATGCTACGTACGTTACGTACCTACGTACTTTCTTTCTTACAATTAAATATTGACAACTCGGGAAGTCTTGTCGAAAGCCAAGATTTTCGAACAACTTTTGATACTCAGAGGAAAATAGATTCAATATCCAAAGTGCTTTATTTCCTTTAGACCTTAAAAGACTCTTGGACACTTTAAAATTTAAAAAACAAAAGTAAATAAAGCGATAAGATTTTTAAAGGTAAAGCAAAGAAGCGAACAAGAAACCCTTACTTTACTAAGTTGTTAGTATTCGAGTTGATGCAAACTCCGTCTCAAGCTTTTTTATCCTCTAGATAATCTGATATTATGTAGATTTTTTACAAAAATAAGAACTGATTAACACAAGATTAAGTTCTGCTTAGCTTGGGGGTAGATGATGGTGTAATTTATTTTGTTTATTTATTTATTTAGTAACTAATACGATTAATTAACCAATTACATTAGTTTACAGAAATTTAAGATTAATAATTATTTACATTTATATCCACAAAATTAAAATTAATATAAAAGTAATATAGTCCAGCATCATTTATATATTTAGTTAGTTGAAACTTATAAAAAAAGAAACCGAAATCTCGATTATTTCATCCCTCTTTTTTTACAAACTACACTTACGAAATGAATCTATAATTTATTTTGATAATACCTATTCCCGTGACCACAACAGCGTTTAAACCAGTCGTTAGATATTCTTAAGTTCTGTAAGATAGTATTTTGATATCTTTATAGCAAAATCGCTGCGGCGCCGTTTAGAATTTTAGAGGGAATAAACAGAATAAGATTACCTCATAACACGAGAAAAACCCCGTCACTCCGATCTAAAAATAGAGAAAATTACGTATGTGTAAACTAATTTCCATCTGTCATGTCCCCAGTTCTCAACAAACCTCTTCCGGACGCTACCTCCTTCGTCCAACCCCAACGGCGCCGAGTTCGACCCTGAGGAAGACGAGCCGACGTTAGAAGCAGCCTGGCCGCACCTCCAGCTGGTCTACGAACTGTTCCTACGCCTCCTGGAGTCTCCGGACTTCCAGCCCAATATAGCCAAGAAGTATATTGACCAGAAGTTTGTCTTGTCGGTGAGTCTCTCCGTACACTGAATAAATAGGTCATTGATTGCTCATGCGAAGAATGCAGTACCTACTTATTTCCCTGTTCGGCTTAGCACATCCTGTTTTGCCTATCGGTAGAATATAAATATTTGAAATTGATTCCTTTAATTTGAATAATTTAAGATAAGATAAGAAAAAGTTTATTTGGTTTCCACAAAATATACAGTGTAAGCTATAACTAAAACATAAAACGTCATACAGTTACGCAATGTATGACTATGCTTTATCATTTTCAAAAAAATCTTTAGTTCTTTAGACCTAAAGATAAGCACTTATTTATTTATTTATTCATTTAGATATTATTTATTTTCTTAGACAATTATTCTTATGTTCGGGCGCATCATCGGTCATAAAGTCATAACGATAGGCAGTTATTTTTAAGTTACAGATGCGTAGGCTGTATGTCGCATATTTACACACGTGTTGGTTTTGGCAGATAAATTCAGAGAAAAAAACTGAAATGCATTTAGGAATTCCATCTTTGTGGGCGCTCTTCCAAATACCCATCATCGCTCGATACGTAATTTTCAAAACATTGCGTTCTTTTGATAGATCCGTGGGTTGTGAATTCCTCATACGTCTATTAACGTCTACAATCGACTTTAGTTGTAAATTTGTAACTACATTTGTAAATTTCTGTACATTTTTAAGTTTGTCTAGTTATTTGGGACGAATTTCTTTAAAATGTTTGTTTTCATAACCTAAAGCAACTTGACTGTAAAAACAATATCTTGCTACGTAGGAGGTTGCGGGTTCGTTTCCGGCTTTATGACAAATACTTTTCCGATCTGCAAATATTTGTTGCCGGGATTCTGGGTGTACTTTATATTAAAATATCTATCTATATACATAAGGTATATATCGGTCATCTAGTAAGTACCCTATACACAAGCTCTGCTTAGCTAGATGATGTGAGGATTGTCCAGCCTTATTTGTTATTGTCTTTTTACTTACACTTAATTAACTCTTTTATTTCCGTCTCAAAAATGTTAGAAATATTTCTTACAGCTCCTGCCAACCCGAATAAGAAAATTTCGTAATTCTACGTGCTCTCACATAAAAGCTTAAACTAGCTGCTAATTTCATATATCCAAGACGGTGCAGCTTTAGAGAATTTACAATTCTAGGCATTCGAGGTCTGAGCTTTCACAAAGAATTTCTGCATTTTGATCATTCTTTTTCAACTTCCCTTTGGTGAACAGAAAATTCAAACTATATTTATAAGGAACTTCAAGAAGGCTTCCTAGTTGATTTA
This sequence comes from Eupithecia centaureata, assembly GCA_944547425.1. Lineage (NCBI taxonomy): Eukaryota > Metazoa > Arthropoda > Insecta > Lepidoptera > Geometridae > Eupithecia > Eupithecia centaureata. The sequence continues at coordinate 4,347,661 of OX155690.1, forward strand.
TTTATGGAACTAGATTAATATTAATAATAGTATTCAGGAACCCCCATCCCAGGCTAAAAAACTTGTATTAAGTAAATAAAAAATCTAAATTAAATTATTTCTTTGGTGCCTCATAGGCACGTAAAAACACGATGAGGAAAAAATATATTTCAAATCATGAAATGTTGTTGTTGTGATGTTTCTCACATAATTCGGAATTAAATAATCTGTTATTCCGAGTAAGTGAAAAAACCGCGGTGGATTTGATGCAAGTTATATTTACTAAGATGAAATCTGATTTTTTTAGGAAAACCTTGAACACCAATCGTCACTCAGATGTATTCAATCGGATGCGTCTGTTTTATCTCGATAGAAACGTGTGTTGTGCATGACGTTGCTGTGACGATAAGGTTCAATATGCTTTGTAAACTTATAGAACGAAGCTTTGATTTGCTTTCATTCTGCCTTGACTTGACCCTAAAACACTGGTTCGGATTGTGATAATAATAATGCAAAAATGTATAGCATAGAGCTAGAAAAAATTGTTAATGTAATATAGTGTTAATAAGTGCCGTCACCGTCAGTAGCCTTCAGGGTAAAGGCAGTGCCAAGAATGCAACGTCGTGAAGTTAGCAGAGCATCTTCCAGCAGAGCATAAATAAATGAGAGTTCTGTTCCCATGCAGGTGAGTTCTAAAGTTCCTGATACTTTTCAGGAATAGTTCGGGCGTTTTTACAGGAAAAAAAATGAGTGAAGTTATGCTCTGCTAACTTCACGCAGCAGATCATTTTTCAGGAATCGAAATAAAAATCAGGTGTTTTCAAGCCTCAAGATAAAAAAACAGTTCCTGATTAATTTCAGGAATAGTTCCGGTGTTTTTACTGAACCAAACTCAATTTAAAGATATAATCAAATACAATCTGTTCGAGTTGGCGTATTAACAAAATGTTCATTGGACCGGCACAAAACATTATTTAAATGGGCTGTACCGAGTATAGAACGGAAAATGACAAAATTTATTATTTTTTTGAAATATAAAATGACAGAACTCCTGAAATTTTCATGAAATAGGTCTTTGATAATGACAAAATTTAAGACTGATTCTTCGAAACGGTATAAGTTCAAACACATGTAGAGTGATTTTTATCAGAGTTCTAATAGCGTGCATTGAGTTTTATTTAAATTAAAGTTTATTCGTATGAACAACATACAATTCAGAACCAGAACTACTGAAACTTTCATGAAATTGGTCTTTGAAAAAGACAAAAATTAAGACTTTTTCTTCGAAACGCTATAGGTTCAAACACACGTAGATTAATTTTTATTAGAGTTCCAATAGCATGCATTAAGTTTTAGTTAAATTAAAACTCATTAATATGAAAAACATACAATTCAGAACCAGAACTACTGAAACTTTCATGAAATCGATCTTTGAAAAAGACAAAAATTAAGACTTTTTCTTCGAAACGCTATAGGTTCAAACACATGTAGAGTGATTTTTATCAGAGTTCTAATAGCGTGCATTAAATTTTAGTTAAATAAAAGCTTCTTCATATGAAAAACATACAATTCAGAACCAGAACTACTGAAACTTTCATGAAATCGGTCTTTGAAAAAGACAAAAATTAAGATTTTTACTTCGAAACGCTATAGGTTCAAACACATGTAAAGTGATTTTTATCAGAGTTCTAATAGCGTGCATTTAGTTTTACTTAAATAAAAGCTTACTAGGATGAAAAACATACAACTCAGAACCAGAACTACTGAAACTTTCATGAAATCGATCTTTGAAAAACACAAAAATTAAGACTTTTTCTTCGAAACGTTATAGATTCAAACACATGTAGAGTGATTTTTATCAGAGTTCTAATAGCATGCGTTGAATTTTATTTAACAAGAAGCTTATTCGTATGAAAAACATAAAATTCTGATGCAGAACTACTGAAACTTTCATTAAATCGGTCTTTGAAAAAGACAAAATTAAAGACTTTTTCTTCGAAACGCTATAGGTTCAAACTAGGGGGTCCAATTTCGATATTTTTCAATTTCGAAACTGACTTTCGAAATTCGGACGCTCAATTTCGAAATTTCGAAATTCAGACTGAAAATATAGCTTTTATTCTCTGGTGATGATGAGATCTGTGACTCCCTTTCGTTACAGATAGAATTAGAGTCAGAAAAGTGATTTCTTTTATCCAAAATATTAAAATTATTAAAATACTTCAATTTTACTACATCAAGTGTCACCGGTGTCACGCTCACACCACACCAACTCTTAACTTTGGTGTCTTTATTGAGTCGAAGGCTAAAATAGCAGCCATGAACCTAGGAATCCTAAACAAGGTTCAGCGATACTTTACACCGGGACAGCTTGCCACTTGCCTATCGATCTTTCATAGGTTACATTTCGGAGACGCTCACAGGAACTGCACTACTTGATTCAACCATCTCCCTTCCACTCCAGGACGAGTAGGCGTACGGCGCATTACCACCCTTACCTTGTGGATATTCCATCCACTCGTACTAAGCGGTTCCGTGTTCGGACTCAGTTTGATCCATTACGCGTTCATTTTGCTAGCTTGGCCAGCCTTACTCCATCCCGAAGCGCAGAATCTTCCTGAGATCTTCATTCTTCACAGGTTCGGCAAGTTGTGGATTTATGTTGATTGTGTTGTTATTCGCTTGCATTCAAGGATTACCTGGGCAGCTGTTTCATCATCGCTAAGACATCCTCTGCAAAGAGGATTGTCCGTCGTTCCAATTTTGAATAACTATTTATTTAGTGGGCAGTGTCCCGTCCCGTTAGTATTCCCACCAAGATATGCATGTCCAATCTATTTAGGTAAAGGAAACGATTTGTTAGCCTCGGTGATATTATAAATGGAAGCACCGCTCTGGCTTGTCTGCACTCAAACAGGTGTGTCATCGCTCTTTATACATATCTATAGTTCTGAGCCTAGTCCATATCTGGAGCAAAGAGAATGGCAGAGGTAGGAAGGGCAATGGCCCTTCTGTAATCGTTTCCAATCTCTGAGTGTCAATTCATGAGCGGCGTCATCATTCCTAGTACTCCGTTACCTTCCAGGGATCTGAGTATGGCAGCGCTGTCAAAGAGAATACGTACGCCTTAGTCACTGATTCCTCTGTTGTGTACAGCTCTCTGGGCTACTGCTACATATTCACATTGGAATATGGAGCTGTGTTCGCCTAGTATTATTGATATGCATAAGAGGTCCATTAAGTGAGCGCCGCCGGCACCCGTCCCTGTTACGGTTTTGAAGCCAGCTGCGTAGATTCTGACTTCACGGGTTCCTGATTCATCTTTTTGATCCTCTTATAGCTGTATCTGTAGTGTTTATTTAGTATCCGGTTACTATCCGGTTAACTTTTTACTGTGATTATACGTTGATGTGTATGGTCGATATTAAAAAAAATCCTTAATTATGTAATTATGTAAACACGACTTTTTATAATTATTTATATGCGTATTTTATTCTATATATAGGAACTTTGCGTCTGTGGCACGGCGTAATACATTTTGATGTGGTTGGTAATAAGCTCATAAAAGAGTTAGAGCATCCAGCATTTTGGAGCTGAGAGACCTCCTCAGGCGGTTACTTGTTACTTGCTAGAGTTGCTAGAGAGCTTCAGCACTGGTCGGGGGGTATTATAAGGAGATGCTGGTATACAAGGTACCCATATTATTATTTAATCCCCTGGTTAAATCATGGAAACCAAAAATTCGAAATTTCGAAATTGAGGCCTCCAATTTCGAAATTGAAAAATGGCCAAAAAATCCTACGAATTTCGAAATTACGAAATTTCGAAATTTCGAAATGCACCCCCTAGTTCAAACACACGTAGATTAATTTTTATTAGAGTTCCAATAGCATGCATTAAGTTTTAGTTAAATTAAAACTCATTTATATGAAAAACATACAATTCAGAACCAGAACTACTGAAACTTTCATGAAATCGATCTTTGAAAAAGACAAAAATTAAGACTTTTTCTTCGAAACGCTATAGATTCAAACACATGTAGAGTGATTTTTATCAGAGTTCTAATAGCGTGCATTAAATTTTAGTTAAATAAAAGCTTCTTCATATGAAAAACATACAATTCAGAACCAGAACTACTGAAACTTTCATGAAATCGGTCTTTGAAAAAGACAAAAATTAAGACTTTTACTTCGAAACGCTATAGGTTCAAACACATGTAAAGTGATTTTTATCAGAGTTCTAATAGCGTGCATTTAGTTTTACTTAGATAAAAGCTTACTAGGATGAAAAACATACAATTCAGAACCAGAACTACTGAAACTTTCATGAAATCGATCTTTGAAAAACACAAAAATTAAGACTTTTTCTTCGAAACGTTATAGATTCAAACACATGTAGAGTGATTTTTATCAGAGTTCTAATAGCATGCGTTGAATTTTATTTAACAAGAAGCTTATTCGTATGAAAAACATAAAATTTAGAACCAGAACTACTGAAACTTTCATGAAATTGATCTTTGAAAATGACAGAAATTAAGACTCATGTTTCGAAAAAGCATAGATTCAACTCACGTAGATTGATTTTTATTAGAGTTCCAATAGCATGCATTGAGTTTTATTTCAATAAAAACTTATTCGTATGAAAAACATACAATTCAGAACCAGAACTACTGAAACTTTCATGAAATTGATCTTTGAAAATGACAAAAATTTAGAATCATGTTTCGAAATAGTATAGATTCAAACACATGTAGAGTGATTTTTATCAGAGTTCTAATAGCATGCATTGAGTTTTATTTCAATAAAAACTTATTCGTATAAAAAACATACAATTCAGAACCAAAACTAATGAAACTTTCATGAAATCGGTCTTTGAAAATGACAAAAATTAATACTTTTTCTTCGAAACGGTATAGATTCAAACACATGTAGAGTTATTTTTATCAGAGTTCATAAAGCGTGCATTGAGATTTAGTTACATAAAAGCTTATTTGTATGAAAAATGTACAATTCAGACGCAGAACTACTGAAACTTTCATGAAATCGGTCTTTGAAACAGACAAAAATTAGGACTCATGTTTCGAAATAGTGTAGATTCAAACTCACGTAGATTGATTTTTATTAGAGTTCCAATAGCATGCATTGAGTTTTAGTTAAATTAAAGCTTATTTGTATGAAAAATATACAATTCTGATGCAGAACTACTGAAACTTTCATTAAATCGGTCTTTGAAAAAGACAAAATTAAAGACTTTTTCTTCGAAACGCTATAGGTTCAAACACACGTAGATTAATTTTTATTAGAGTTCCAATAGCATGCATTAAGTTTTAGTTAAATTAAAACTCATTAATATGAAAAAAATACAATTCAGAACCAGAACTACTGAAACTTTCATGAAATCGGCTCTACGTGTTTGAATCTATACCATTCTTATATAATTTTAAAAATTATAATCTTACATTTAAGTCATTTTCAAATACCCATTTCGTACTAATTTCAGGAGTTCTGGTTCTGAAATATAAGTTTTTCATACGAATAAGCTTCTATTTAACTAAAACTCAATGCACGCTATTAGAACTCTGATAAAAATAACTCTACATGTGTTTGAATCTATACTATTTCGAAACAGAACACATTATTATAAATATTTATAATAATATTTCGAAACATGATTCTAAATTTTTGTCATTTTCAAAGATCAATTTCATGAAAGTTTCAGTAGTTCTGGTTCTGAATTGTATGTTTTTCATACGAATAAGCTTCTATTTAAATAAAACTCAATGCACGTTATAAGAACTTTGATAAAAATCACTCTACATGTGTTTGAACCTATAGCGTTTCGAAGAAAAAGTCTTAATTTTTGTCTTTTTCAAAGACCGATTTCATGAAAGTTTCAGTAGTTCTGCATCTGAATTGTATGTTTTTCATACGAATTAGTTTTATTTTAACTAAAACTCAATGCATGCTATTGCAACTCTAATAAAAATCAATCTACGTGAGTTTAAATCTATACTATTTCAAAACATGAATCTAAATTTTTGTCATAATCAAAGATCAATTTCATGAAAGTTTCAGTAGTTCTGGTTCTGAATTGTATGTTTTTCATACGAATAAGCTTCTTTTTATTTAAAACTCAATGCACGCTATTAGAACTCTGATAAAAATAACTCTACATGTGTTTGAATCTATACCGTTTCGAAGAAAAAGTCTTAATTTTTGTCGTTTTCAAAGACCGATTTCATGAAAGTTTCAGTAGTTCTGCATCAGAATTGTATGTTTTTCATACTAATAAGCTTTATTTTAACTAAAACTCAATGTATGCTATTGGAACTGTAATAAAAATCAATCTACGCGAGTTTGAATGTATACTATTTCGAAAAATGAATCTAAATTTTTGTCATTATCAAAGATCAATTTCATGAAAGTTTCAGTAGTTCTGGTTCTGAATTGTATGTTTTTCATACGAATAAGCTTCTATTTATTTAAATCTCAATGCACGCTATTAGAACTCTGATAAAAATAACTCTACATGTGTTTGAATCTATACCGTTTCGAAGAAAAAGTCTTAATTTTTGTCTTTTTCAAAGACCGATTTCATGAAAGTTTCAGTAGTTCTGCATCTGAATTGTATGTTTTTCGTACGAATAAACTTTTATTTAACTAAAACTCAATGCATGCTATTGGAACTCTAATAAAAATCAATCTACGTGAGTTTGAATCTATACTATTTCGAAACATGAATCTAAATTTTTGTCATTTTCAAAGATCAATTTCATGAAAGTTTCAGTAGTTCTGGTTCTGAATTGTATGTTTTTCATACGAATAAGCTTCTATTTAACTAAAACTCAATGCACGCTATTAGAACTCTGATAAAAATCACTCTACATGTGGTTGAACCTATACTGTTTCGAAGAATCAGTCTTAAATTTTGTCATTATCAAAGACCTTTTTCATGAAAATTTCAGGAGTTTTGTCATTTTATATTTCAAAATAATAAAAATTTAACATTCTACCTTTCTATACTCGGTACAGTCCATTTAAATAATGTTTTTAGCCGGTCCAATGAACATTTTGTTACTACGCCAACTCGAACAGGTAGTATTTGATTATATCTTTAAATTAAGTTTGGTTCAGTAAAAACACCGGAACTATTCCTGAAATTAATCAGGAACTGTTTCTTATAACTTGAGTCTTGAAAATACCTGATTTTTATTTCGAATCCTGAAAAATGATCTGCTGCGTGAAGTTAGCAGAGCATAACACCACTCATTTTTTTTCCCGTAAAAACGGCGGAACTATTCCTGAAAAGTATCTGGAACTATAGAACTCACCTGCATGGGAACAGAACTCTCATTTATTTATGCTCTGCTGGAAGATGCTCTGCTAACTTCACCAACATCAAGAATGCTGGTTAGCTAAAAATATAAATCCCTCGGTTTCCAACGACCAATAGCATCAAGTGTCGATCGCGTCATTTTGCTAATTGTCCAATTAGGTGAAGTCTCGCTAATGATGTCATGTCCGCACCTTTCTGCTCAGTTTACGGGAATTTCTAAGATTTTCCTTTACGTGAGTCGGGTAAAGAAAAAGTTACCTTACCTACGCTTTTTATGTAAACCTACCTTTCATATCTCGGATTAGGAAAAAAATTAGATTCCGAGTACTAATTACACTAATATTATAAATGCGAAAGTTTGGATGGATGAATGCTTGTTAGCTCTGGACGTAAAGTACTAAACGGATCGGGCTGAAATTTTAAATACCCTCAGATCTAGGCCTGGAATAATAATAATCACTACATAGTATAAAACAAAGTCGCTTTTTCTGTCCTTATATCCTTGTCCCTTTGCTTAAATCTTTAAAAATACGCAACGGATTTTGATACGGTTTTTTTAATAGATAGTGATTCAAGAGTAAGGTTTATACGTATAATAAAACCGTGCGAAGCCGGGGCGGGTCGCTAGTAATGTATAAACCGCACAGCATCATCTAGCCCCAAGTTGTGCCCCAAGTTTAGCAGAGCTTGTGTTATGGGTACTAGATGACTGATATACTTAATACAATACATGGAATGTATCTGCTTTTCATCAATTTTCACGCTAGTTAAGCTACGTAGCGCAGCTCTTAAAATAAAATCCCCGGCATCCGTAAAGCTAAATTTAAAGTTTGTGTACTTATAGAAACTTATTTTTGCCTGTAAGTACTCTAGCCTTAAAATGTAGTGGAGAGACATTAATTCTTTCGAACTTATAAATTAGGATGGTGCAGAAACTACACCCTGGTTATCCTACTTTTCCTACTTAACGCAAAAGTTTGTAAGTATGGATGGATGTTTGTTACTCTTTCACGTAAAAACTAGGTACTAACTGAACAAATATGGATGAAATTTGGCACAAAGATAGATCATAGTCTGGAATAACACATAGGCTATCGTGGAATTCCCACGGGAACGGGAATAACGCGGGTGAAACGAGGCGCTGCTGGTTGAAAATGATATCGAAAGAATATAGGTAAAATATAATTAATACTAATAAATCAGAAGTCATTCAAGCTCCACTTTAAATGTCAAATACGTATTATTATAATCCAAATCATAAATACTTCAACGCAAGATAATATCCTGAACGCTGTTTGATTTATAATGTTTTTCCGCATTTACACCGAAACAAATGGCTTATTAATATCGGCGCACCTTCCTCGTTGATGACCTAGCTAACGGTGTAATTAATGGGATTTTCACTAAGGTTGAAATTATAGAGGGGTCTATCTCTAGACTTATAGATTACTAGCGACCCGCCCCGGCTTCGCACGGTTGTTTTATAAGTATATAAACCATCCTCTTGAATCTCTCTATCTATTAAAAAAACCGCATCAAAATCAGTAGCGTAGTTTTAAAGATTTAAGCATTCAAAGGGACATAAGGACATAGGGACAGAAAAAGCGACTTTGTTTTATACTATGTAGTGATAACCTCACTGACGATTTTCGATTCGTCTCGGTTACTTTGCCACGTAGCGGAATTAGTAGCATTTTATCCGTATCAAGGGAAGGTTGCGGGTTCAATTCCCGTCGAAGATAAATAATTCTAGACAATCCACATAGAATCATCGAGACTCCAGTTAAGCAGAGCTTGTGTTATGAGTACTAGATGACTGATATACTTAATACAAGAAATGACATTGATATTTTTTTTTATTATTGATAGAAAACACCCAGAACCCGTGGATAAATATTTGCAGAGGTGGAATCTTTCAAAACATAGAAGCAAAGGTTCTCGAGACGCGTATTGTTCAAGTTTTTTTTCTTTAAATTATAACATAGGCTCTGTTTACTTTGGGCCGATTATGCTTTATTAAACTGAGGTTGCTTTGAAGAGATCGCTTCTGAAGGATAAAGCCGTCCATTGCACTTGTGCCTTATGGATTTTTGCTAGTGCTAGTAGTAAAAACTCTTTAGTTCTTATTTTGTATTGTATTAAAATGTTTCTCGTATTATTGATTATTGAGTTAGATAAAATGTTTGTCTGTTTGTTTCAGTTACTAGATCTCTTCGACTCTGAAGACCCGCGGGAGAGAGACTTTCTAAAGACAACTCTGCACCGGATATACGGGAAATTCTTAGTCTTGCGCGCTTACATTAGGAAACAAATCAACAATGTATTTTATAAGTGAGTATTCTATTCTTTATTACTCTAGTACCTTTTACTATATGTCCAAGACCTTTTTCCGACACGCCTCACGATTTTCTTTAAAATTAGCTACTAATATTATAAACGCTAATATTTTATATACGGATGTTTGTTACTCTTTCACGAAAAATGTACTGAACGGATATGGATGAAATTAAGCACAGAGATAGACTATAGTTTCGAACAACACATGGGCTATATTTTATCCTGGAATTCCCACGGGAACGGGAATTACCGCGGGTGAAACCGCGGGGCGCTGCTAGTAAAATATATAACTAGTTCTTTCTCTATTCTTCGCCTGCCAATCGTGGTAAATGTGGATAAACCTTTCTCCTTTGGGGAAGAATATTAACGTAATGTGAGCTGAGAAGAAGGAGTTCTTTTAGATCTGACGAAGCTGCTTTGCTGCTTTGTTTTTTTTTCTCAATTGTTCGCAATTACGCTTCTGAGTCTAAGTGTTATGATAGTTCTTTCATTGAAACTGAAAGGAACTAACCATTATAATTCAAAGCAAGTATTTAAATTATTGATAATGATTATTCCCTGGTCGGCCTTTAGTTTGAGATGCCACGTACATCGATCTCAGTGTAGGTATTTTGCCACGAAGCAAACAGAAAATCCAAGAATAGCCAATATTGAAATTAGATAATTCAATTTAAATTTTAATGAATGTGACCAAAAAATGTTTTAGTCTATTTTGGTCGAATCTATCGTAATAAAAGAATAGAATAGGAAACTGTTCATTATACTTAGACCTACTACACAAAGAAAGAAAAGAAAACATAAAAATACTGCATACTAAGACTAAGTATAAAGGGCAAAAGTAATCGATTTATCACATCTTTTAATTTACAAAGTACCATCGCAACTTCGTATAAAACTGCCCACGGGAAAATTCCCAGCTGACAATGACCAATTACAGCAATTAGTGTTTCTCCCGTCCCGACAATGTAGGTAATCAAATATTCGTGTCATGATCCGGATAGCTCCTCCGGATAGCTGCTTTTATGTTTCTTTTACAGTTTTCTTTGTTTTTCTGTGAAGTTGTTACTTCGTTATTTGTTACTCTGATAATATATAAACATAAACTTTATTTGCTTTAGTTTGTGTTTTCGGTGTTTAGCGAGAGTGAGCGAATTTTTTATAGTGTTCAAAAGAATTTCAAAATAAAAGCGGATTCCGCTGCCGTTGCTGCTCATCTAAAAACCTATTCTTTAGAGCGGGTTTCCACCAGAGCGGAAAGATCTTTCTAAAAGCACGGTGACAACCTAGCGTCAGAACACAAAGAATTTTTTCGTAATATAATTGGTATCGTTGGTAGTAATTGGGTTTCGTATTTTTCGTTATATTTTGGTTTCAATAACACGTCCCATATCCTCTCGACATTGGAATAGTATGTAAACCAGCCCCCTTACTTGATAAATAAAAAAAACATGAAAAAGCGTCCATGAAAAAAATATTTCTGGACAATTCACACAGCACATCTAGTACATAGCTAAGCTTGTGTTATGCTTAGCTTGGTACTGGATGATGCTATGATTCCCCAGCATTATTTATAGACATAAAACATACATTTCCTTGCTTAGAGGGATCAAGAACTATGTAGATTTCTTTAGTTAACTCTTCCGTCACCGAAAACAGTTATGTAAACGACGAACAAAGGAAATGTGCCAGTGATTAGATATCAGTAAAATTTACTTTGAAAATAAAGGCTAGGCTAGGAATGTTGTATTATCTTGTCGCAGGAATCTTTGTCTTTATGTCTAGGATGGCAGGGTTCAAAATACGTACAATTTGTTTAAGTCATAATATAAAACATCAACTTTGAAGAATAGATAAATATTGCTGGACAATTCACACATCATATAGCCCAAGCTAAGCAGAGCTTTTGTAATGGGTATTAGATAAATGATACACTTAATAGAATACATACATTAGATAGATTTTTTTATTATACATCGAAAACACAGAATCCCATAACAAACATTTGCATAAACATTTAACCCCTCAACCTCCTGATTCGTAGGCGGACCTTCTTCAACGAATTAGTCGTCATTTATGAACGCATATGTATTATCAAGCAAATTACGTGCGAGTTTTTTAATGCTAATAATGTTATTTTAGATTTATATACGAGACGGAACACCACAACGGCATAGCGGAACTGTTGGAGATCCTCGGTTCTATCATCAACGGGTTCGCTCTGCCGCTCAAAGAGGAACACAAGATGTTCCTGTTAAAAGTTAGTATTGTTATTATTTACATGTATCCTACTAATATTATAAACGCGCAAATTATTAAATATGTATGGATAGATGGATGTATGTTTGTTACTCTTTCACGCAAAAACTATTGAACGGATCTGGATGAAATTTGGCACAGAGATAGATTGTAGTTTGGAATAGCACATAGACTATATTTTATCCCGGAATTCCCACCGAAAACCGCGAGGCTCTGCTAGTCATGTATAATTGTATAAATGTCGAGTTTTAAATACCGAAATACGAAAAGTATTGATGGTTTTTAACACTCGACCATAAAATATGAATGTTAGAAATATAATTGGACGTCTGAAGGCTGAATTCCCCTTACTTTTTCTTCCTCTGTGTTTCGTATTAAAAATGTATTAACTATTTTAATTATTTTTTCAAATTATAAAAAAAAACGTTTATTCCAGGTACTGCTGCCTCTCCACAAAGCGAAGTCTCTGTCAGTGTACCATCCGCAACTAGCGTACTGCGTCGTACAGTTCCTCGAAAAGGACCCTTCCTTGACGCATCCTGTAGTTAGGTAAGATGTAGTAGTAAGCCACTTCACAAGGTTTTTTGTTTTAGGTTCACAAAAACTTGTTTATGAATCAAAAGAACTTACATTGTATTTTACGTTCACAAGAACTTGTTCTAAGTTCACAAAAACCTATTTTAGGTTCACAAGAACCTGTATTACTGGTCACCAGTTCTACTCCGTGCGCTAGAAAATCTACATTGCTGTGACTGATGTACTGTTGCTGTGTCAATAGATCGAAATTATTTATTTATTAAAATATCAGAAATAGACCTATCACACCTCCGAATTGTAACAATCGATAATAATATAACTTTATTGTAAGTTAGTTATAGTACCTTCCTAGTTTTTAATTTTATTATGTGTAGTGTGACGTATTGTCTAATAAACCATTTTCATTCATCATTTAAGCTAACATTGGGTTTGTTGACAGGGCATTATTAAAATACTGGCCGAAGACTCACTCCCCCAAAGAGGTGATGTTCTTGAACGAGATGGAGGAGATCCTGGATGTTATCGAGCCGGCGGAGTTCCAGAAGATCATGGACCCGCTCTTCAAGCAGCTCGCCAAGTGCGTGTCCAGTCCGCACTTCCAGGTATGTTACTGAACGAGATGGAGGAGATCCTGGATGTTATCGAACCGACGTCGTCATCATCAGGCTTTTATTAGTCTTCTGGACACATGCCACCTATTTTATTTTATTTATTTTATTTTAGTTTATTCGGAGAACAAACAGTTGTACAAACAGAATACTTAAAAATAAATTAAAATAACTCTTAACTATTAACATGTCCTCGCATAGAGCTATGCGCCTCGCTATGAGCCCCCTACTGCCCTATCTTGAAAGAAAGAAAGAAAAAGTATTTATTGTCTTAGATAGATTACAAAGTTAAAAAAAAAAAACAAAAAAAACTTACCATGCTAACTTAAATAAAAACTAAGACAAGGAGTAAATTTAGCCTTTGCTGCATGCAGTATATTCATATGCATGCAGCGCTGTTTTTAAATTTATCCTCAGTTGGATGGTCACCGAAGGGTTAAGTGTTTGCGGTGAAACATTACTACTATTTATTGAGAAATGCTTGCTGCATCCAGCATCTGCCAGCAGTCTTTTGCACATCATCATCTCACATTGTCGGAGGGTGTCCTACACTACGTTTGCGGAATCGCGGTCGCCATCCAAGAACATGATTACCCCAGCGGTTGCTAGTTCTTCGAATATACCGGCCCACTGCCAGTTCAGCTTGCCGAATCTCTGAGCTATTTCGATAACTTTGGTCCTTTGGTTATCTATCGAATGTATTCGTTACGAATCCGCTCATTGGTATTGATCAATACCTGAACATTATGAACCTACTCAGTTCCTTCAGTAAACAAACACCCAACTAAAGAAAATAACGAACGAAGAAGTTTCTCGAATAAATAGCGAATATCAATGCCAATCATGAGCCTCGCTGCGTTCTTACGAACTCTTCGAAACTAAGGACATTGTAACTTGGAATATTGGAACAAAGCCAAGCCGTCTTGATAAATAACTTGTAGGTTATTATACAAATTATGAATATCCGGCCTTTATTTGTCGTAATAAATATGAGTTTTGACTACTAATAATGGTAAATGTAACCCTCAAATTACAATACATGTTGACGCAAGAGGGTTGGATACTCGCCTCGTATCAAATTTGTGTACGATCTGCAGAAATTTGTTCCGTTGGTTTGGGAGTTCTCTATATATAGTATTTAAATAATATACTTAGTTATAATAAAAAATATCTACCTATGTATGTACTAGTATATTGTATGAAATATATCTAGTCATCTAGAACCCAAAACACAAGCTCTGCTTAGCTTGGGGCTAGATGATGCTGTGTTGAGTGTCCAGCATTATTCAAAGTCAAAGTGGTTGATTTAGAATTTACAGGACACGTCACAAACTTCAACAAATTTAAAATTATATCATTAAACAAAATTCATGTTATATGATATAGATATATTTCATACAACATACTAGTACATAGATAAATATATAATTAGATAGATAGATATACTTTTTATTGGAAACACACACAAACAGCACAGGAAAATTAACAAAAGAAACATTTACACATTATCATTTTAAAGACTTAACTAACTAATAATAATTTATAAGCTATTTAATTTAATACCTACCTACCTACAGTACTCTTATATATAATTACTAGTTCTAATATTAACCTGAATTCTCCATTCCAGGTGGCAGAGCGAGCGCTGTACTACTGGAACAACGAGTACATAATGTCTCTGATATCGGACAACGCGACGCACATCCTGCCCGTGATGTTCCCGGCGCTGTACCGGAATACCAAGAGCCACTGGAACAAGACCATCCACGGGCTCGTCTACAACGCGCTCAAGCTCTTCATGGAAATGAATCAGAAACTCTTCGATGAATGTACGCAGCAGTACAAGCAGGAGAAACAGAAGTGAGTACTGACTTACTCATTTCAAATAAATGCTCTTAAAGCTAGGTTCATATTGCTGTGTCGGGGTGTGTTGTGGCGCGACAGAACGCTATCGGTCTCATACATTTAGTATGACTAGATTCACATTAGCGACAGATCGCGCCACACCCCAACACAAGCTACTAATGTGAATCTAGTCATACTAAATGTATGAGACCGATAGCGTTGTCGCGCCACAACACACCCCGACACAGCAATATGAACCTAGCTTTAGTCATAAGTTTTTTTTTTAATGTGATTATATTTTAGTTTTAAGGTATTATTTGTATGGTCCGTAGAATAAGTTAAATAAGATCTGTCTACTTGTTCTAATTTTTTCCGAAATAAATAATTTTGTAATTATAAAATCTTCGACCCATTTGAAAACTCATATAACAATTAAAATTCATATTCACGAGCAAACAGCCTGTCCAAGTTTAGATGACGGGACAAAGTATGTGGCACCATGCCTCGTACTAATTGCACTTCTTAAATATTAACCTAACCAAGTGTCCCTTTGGCCCCGTCAAAGCGTCAGAACCGATTCTAAGTGAAAGTTTCCGTTTAGACCCTTTTAAAACCATTCAACCTCACTAACTAGATTGTATTATTTCAGGGAGCGTGAAAGACTACAGCAACGCGAGGAAATCTGGCAGCGACTGGAGGCGCGCGCGGCCGCCTGCCCCGCGCTCCCCGTGACCTCACCAGCGGACGAAGACCTCAGCTATCAGAAGATTGAGATGGAGGCCCAGGAGGTAAGGCAAATAGACAGAGCTCATCTTATATTTTTATGTAATTAAGATGCATAAGCATGATAATCATAAAAAAAGTTGCTTACTCTGTCCCTATGTCCTTATGTCCCTTTGTATGCTTAAATGTTTAAAACTACGCAACGGATTTTGCTGCGGTTTTTTTTTAATAGATAGAGTGATTCAAGAGAAAGGTTTATACGTATAATAAAATGGTGCGAAGCCGGGGCGGGTCGCTAGTTTGTAATAAATTTAAGAAAATTCACCTCATAATTTTAAAAATTACACTGCTTGTAACAGTTTACGTCTAATTACACGACAACCACATGATATGATATGAAAGGTTCATTCTGACAAGTTTTTGTTGCATGAGTTTGTCAATTGTTAAACGCTAATAACTACAGTACCAATGATACCTACATCAATCGAAATGTTACACCTCAATGGTCTCGGTTCTGCGTAAAATGCGATGCTAAATTAATTATATTAGGTATATCAGTTATCCATGACACAATCTCTGCTTAGCTTGAGGCTAGAAGACGCTGTGTTAACTGCTCAGCATTATTCATCTATTGTCTTTCTCCCGCAGATCCGAAAACAAGGCTACAACGCGAACAAACCTCTTCTGCGCAAGAAGTCGGACCTTCCGACCGACTCGTCCACCGTGAAGGCTTTAATCGAGCACAAACGTGCTGACCCCTACCTCCCCACCCCGCCTGACGTCAACCAATGCTAGCGGCGAGCGCGCCCGTCCGCGGACACTTAGCACCCGCCTGACGCACTGACGGGACTAAAGGGACACTTAGCACCCGCCGTGACGCACTAATGGGACTAAAGGGACACTTCGTACCCGCCGTGACGCACTAATGGGGCTAAAAGGACACTTTTTACCCGCTGTGACGCACTAATGGGACACTTAGAACTCGTCCTTACAGTCTGACGGGGATTATAGGACACTTAGTGCACTGACGGGACTTAAGGGGCACTTAGAACCTGTCTTAACAGTCTGATGGAGATAAAAGGACACTTAGAACCCGCCCTGATGCATCGAGGGAATTCAAGGGCCTCGGGTGGAGTGTCAGAGGCTAGCCGACACAATGCACTAAAAGCTCCAAAAAAGGTACCTTTAGACCGGGTCACTGAAGACAAGCTGATACGTCAAATGCTTGTAGCGAGCGCTACGTCCGCGGACACAATCCGCTCTGACGCACTGCCGGGCCTAAAGGAACACTTGCACCCGCCTGACGCACTGCCGGGACTAAAGAGACACTCAGCACCCGCCGTGATGCAATACCGGGACAAAAGGCACACTTAGAACCCGTCCTGACGCTCTGAAGTTACTAATGGGGTAATTGGCACTCGCTCTGATGCACTGACGGGACGAAAGGGACACTTAGCATCCGCTCTGAGGCGACGCTAAAGGGTCGCACTTATTCTTCGAGAGCTGAACTCAATCAAAAACGGTCACGGCGCTAAGTTTTGTCATTCAATTAGTTGCTCGCTAGACTAATGTCGCCCCTAGTTGAAACATTCCTAATACAAACACAAGAACATGCTAAAGAGCAAAAAAAGTCTTAACAAGTCCCTCAATGAAATTAACCAACGGAACAGTGCGTCAGTGCATAATTACAGTGGACTTATTGGTCAATCAAATAACACGGCAACATCGATAACCGCGGTCAATTAACAAATACACACGACCCATAAAGAAATTTCGGTGAACGTGATAGTGTAGCATTCATCTCTCGATAGTGCAAAATCATGAAGTGACTTTACGTGGCTGTAACTACTAATAAGTGTTAAATTGTAGCGTTTCCAATGCTTTAATTTTAGTAAAACAGGAACGCTAATCAGCCCATTCGAAATTAACGTGCCCATTTCTAAGGCGAAAGGACGCTGAATTGCTGATTAAATTATCGTTCTTATTGTAACTAGTTAGTACACATAAATATTAAATTATGTAGTGTATTTTTACCTCGACCATTGAAGTCTGCTATAGTTTAAGCTGAACTCCAAATACTTTGAACGTTTCCTTCGAAATATAGGCGTCTGCTTTGACGGAAATCGTTTAGCTATGATAATATCATTTTATAGTTTTACTGTGAAAATATCATTTATAAAACCGAAGTGCAAACTCACAAAATTTTAATACTCCGTTTCAACAGATGGAGCATGTATTTCCCTTGTGGTTTTAAAGTACCAACACTGTTTTGGATTAAAATGTTTCTAATGGCTTTACTATCTTCCTTTGAAGATATAACTATAGTTTGATACTGTTTTAAAATGAAACATAAGATATATTTGAATGGTTAATCTTATTTCCTGAATTCAGCTGCTAGGTCTTAACTCTCGATGACAACTTAGAAGAACACTAGTTTATCTATGAATGAATGTGTCGAATCATAGAAATACTTGTTTTTGAGCGGTTTTATCCCGGTTGTATCAATAAAACTCAGGGAACTCAATAATCTTTGTTACTAAATAGATGAATCATTTAATTATATTAACTGTTAAAATTTTACTTGTAACTATAACATATGCTTAGGCTTATGAAATTTTATAAAGGGTTGATGCAAATAATACGGATAAAGCGATATTGGACTTGCCTGATAAATAATTTGTTTCAAATTATAGCACCATTCCACACAATGACAACCAACATAGGCGTAGTTTTAGAATCACTTTAATTTAAGGCGCAAACAGCAACTAAAGTGACCCCCCAGTTATTTTATCATATAATTCCGTTAACCAAAGGAATTTCCAAAATTCACGCGTACAGTTTGTATCTATCACCTATCACAAGCTATTTGCATCTGTAGTAGTTTCATTTTGTCTAGTTTAGGAACAGATACGAAGTTGCCTTTGGTGGCCTCCAAACTCTGTTCGTATCTCTTGCATAGACAAAATGAAACTACTACAGATGCATTTAAAAAAGCTTGTGATAGGTTTACAAACTGTACGTGTGAATTTTGGAAATTCTTTGGTTAACGGAATTATATGATAAAATAACTGGGGGCGCGACTTTAGGTGCTGTTTAGCCAATATCTAATATAACTTAGATATAAATTAAAAGCATGTTTATACAAGAGCCATAACATCAAACTAGGATAATGGTGTCATTTCAGATGTGGTCAAGGAAAAACTAATTTGACGGCGTTAAAAATGAATCCATCCTTGTTGCTTCAATAGGAATTAAATACGTCAACATTTTTTGGCGACATCTCAATTGACACCATGTTAATTTATTTTGTTTAACCAAATAAAGAGTGGTGGAAAATTATTGTACGGCGTAAATTAGCAAATGTGTATTTTCGCTAGAAGAGACTAATAATCAATAATGGAGCATTATTAATGCGTCATTGTTTCGGTTAGGTGACGCGAAGAAGATAATGCTTGATTGTGATGTTAATTGATTTCCACAATTGTCTAATTAGCGCCGTGCTTAGTTTTCAATTTATTTTTATCAAATTATATTTAGATAGGCACTTGAAGTAGTTGTCTTTAGTCCATTAGATTCAATGAAATTATCGTTATTTTATGGTAAGGCACATCGCATTTTTATTTTAGCGTTTATTTTGTTAGTGCTAGGGTGGAAATTGGTCTCGCAACTGATAAAGATGCTGACCCAAAAGGGTAAATTAAATTATGTCCAATCATATCTACTTTTAATCTACTTGTGTATTATATTATGTTATTTAAAATCTTGTTTTAATGATTCAAATCCTGGTGATTACATGTAAAAAATTCATGTCCATGTCAAAAATTTAGGGCAAATGCTTGAAAATTTCAGTCTCATCTTGCATTCACTTTCCGGAAAGCAAAATCGAGTTATATGGTCTATTGCAATGCATTACTGGTTTTCCATAACTTAAATTTTGTAGTTGAATTCTAAAAACTGATGCATGTTACAAAATGGGCTCTAATGCATTGAAATAGATCTCACAAAAGGATAGAGCGTGGTTCTCTCCGTTTGCTTAGAACTTGTTGAAACGTGGAACGTGTTGCATTGAGCTGTAACTATGGATAAAGATTTTGTATAAATATTTATAACGATAATGTAACTGTTGATAAACAAAAATTTGTAACAGATGACATATTATAAGGTGCTTATGACTATCGTTATAATACAAAGTTGTGCATAAAAAATGTGTTTATGTTTTATCACTAAAAATAGCCCCTTAAAGATAGATAGATAGATAGATAACTTCTTTATTGCACCATCAAAATTAGTCGTAACATATAAGCTAAACACTAATAACTACATCTAAAGTGGCACAATCGGCGGCCTTATCGCTAAAAGCGATCTCTTCCAGGCAACCTTTGGATGGACAGGATAAAAAAAAGCATCTTTTCAAAAGTTACTAAACCCTTTCATAACCAGTTCATAGATTAAGCTACTTTGTTTTATACTATGTAGTGATGATGTAGAGTCAACACCTAAATTTAGTAGTAGCTTACCTACTAGCAACTTTAATTAAAACACACGACACAATTGCGGGTTCAATTCCCGTCTCAGGACAAAATATTTACGATCTGCAGATTAGTGATGGTTGTTTTATATTTAGGTAGGTACAATAAAAATATATTTTTATGTGTAATGTAGATACGCTTAGGTATTTCAGGGATTCAGGGAATGTAAGATGTTTGACTATTCTACAGATGAAACATTGAAGTGATGCTGTCACCGTCACAGGAAATGCTGATGCTGTTTTGGCTATTGAAGTAAGTACTCTCATTTGTGTATTTAAGTATATAACGGCGCTCGAGTCCGTAGAAGGTCGCAAAGATTTTCGACTAGGCGGTCAGTGGTCACATGAGTTTATGGTGCAGTTGGTAGCGCACTTCCGTACTGAGGAAGGAACATTTTTTTTCCCGAGTGCGAGGGCTTACGCACTAAAATTTAATAATTTTTAAGTATATCAGTTGAGCTAGGTACCTTTAGATTCTTTGCATCCGTATGCAGTTAGCTCAATTGTTTCAATTAAGTACCTATATACTTACTAGTTTTATTTTTTTCTATTCCTATATTGTAATTTTCGTTGTAATATAGTTTAATATAGGCCATTAAACAAGAAATAAAAAAAACTTTATCAGTTATCTAGTAGGTAAACCTTAACACAAGTTTGCTTGGCTTGGGATGCTATCTGAGTAGGTACCTACTCATGCACTATACATTTATTTGGAACCTAAGCTATTACTTACGAAAATTAAATGAGTTTAAATGTATTTCTCATTACTCATACTCAGAAAGTAGGTCTGAAGTTGCCTGAAGAGAGGGTTGAAAGTGATATTTTTCAGCCTTAGGGAGAATAGCTATAAAGTTAAGTACTATTGAACCATGTTTGGCAGAATAAATGCTGAAACTAAAAAAAATCGCCTTAGCGACAATTCACTGAATTCAAAGAATACGAAAGACAATGCAGTATGGCTTTCGCCTGTCCTAGATGGACTATTATTTTAAAAAAATAGCGGCTATTTATATTATTGGTTTTCTCATGTTTTTATTTATATTTCCTTGTATTCGTGTAATGAAAACTCGGGCGCCAAACCCCGCTCGGGACTAAATAAGTTACTTTCAACCCTTGGGTAACAATGTACCTACTATGTTTGTAAAGTAATCATAGTAATGAGATGATGTATAATTTAAAGATGGGTAATTAAAAGAAAGCCAAAACTAAAAACTAAACATAATTTATTTCTCTTAAGATTACGGGTAATATTGTATACCAAATGTTATTACATATACTTTATGAAAAACCATTGAATATAGGTCACATTCCACTAAATTGATTTATTGCTAACATGATTTGTAAAAAATCTAGATTACTTCATCGGGCCCGCACTGGTTTTAAAGCCATTTTGGCTCTATAGAGATCTATGAAATTGTGCCTAATACACGAACGAAAGGGGCCTAGTACAGTCAGCGTCGAATTGATATGAGCGTATAAAGTAGCAAAAAATGATGAAAATATAAAAGCAATTTAATCTGCGCTGTTCGAATTACCATATTGTTGTAAGCACCCAAGGTGTTCAAAACATTCATGTTTCATATTTGTGATTATTTATTATTTTATTATTTATTATTATAGATGTAATTTTGACTACTCCAGACGCTCATATCAATTTGACGCTGATTGTAAAAGTAGAATGCGTAGAAACCTTATCAAGGGTCGGTTATTTAAAAATCTATGATTGTTGCATCACATTGTTGTACATAGCTACACATAGCAAACTGGTAGAAAGACACCCTTATTCATATATTATCGAACTTGATTTAAAAATACCAATTTTATGGAATAAAAATAATCACTAGCCAATAAAGAAAAGTTTAGGCCACTTTTGTTGGGCTTTAGGAATGCAACGACTAGACTTGAAAACAATACTTGCACTGAAAATTAGGATCACGTGTTCCATTGCAGTTGCATGATGAAACTAAACTCGGTTTTAGAAACATAAATATTTTTTGTTAACAGAGGGGCTACAAAACAATGAAATATTGGTAAAAAATATTTTACGATACAATGATCATCGGAGCAAGAGTTCAAATTAAATTTGGTTTTGATAGCTCTCATACTTAGGTGTTTCGTTCGTCTTTCGTCCCTTTTAGAACTCGAATTTATGTATATTTGCTGCTCGTTTGTATATTATGTATTACCTTGTTGTTTACCCTTATTGTAATTAATTTTGTTCAATTTCATATATCTGTTTACAAAAAATATCTATAGCTTCCAGAACCGAGTAGGATGTATGGATCTAATACATATTGCAATAGTTCTATCTCTGAGTGACTACAATGATGGAACAAGCTCAGTAAAATATATTAACAATCTTATATGATTTTCCTTACAAAGTATGTATACAGTATAAATCAACTTGATAACATTTTCACATAATTGAATATATTTCATTTACATAAATCGTACTTTACACAATTCGTACCTAGCATTTCCTTCCGTTATTTCTATTTAGACATGATAAGGCGTGGTACGGACGTAACATTGTCCTTTAGTAAATAGATTGGTATCACCAAAATTCTGTAAAATAATTAATAACAACTAAAGAGTAAAGCTAGAGACAAAAAGGTTGAGCCCACACCGTGCAATATTCGCAACGCATCACGAGATCAACACATATCGTAAAATTAGCGAAAAATAAGTTGTCCTCTGGCGAACCACGTGCCAAAGATACAGAATTCAATTCTTAGGTTGGCATTGAAGGCAACCTAAGAATTGCAATTTGTAGAAAATCTCTGGTTGAATGGCAGCTAAGACCAAATTGGTAGGCAAGTTAAAGCGCGTTCTGGACAGTCACGAAGATTGAGAGTTTTTGGTTTTTGTGTTTGTTTGTGAAAAAGAAGCTACGAAAGATGTGCATAGAAAAGAATCACGTAGTATCTCGTGTATACCTTTTCAATAATAAACGGCCTATTTAAAAACCCACCTAAAAATTCAGTTGAAAACCAAAAACGCAAAGAGACAGCTATCCGAAGCTGTTCCTATCTTTTTCGCCTTTTCTCGACGTCATATATATGCGTGAGTATACGATAGACAACTTATTTGGCTCGTATTTTACGAAACACCATCCCATGTTTCCTACATTCAGTCGAGTACGTAGCGAGAGCTCAGTCTGTTTCTAGCTTTAATCTAGTATTCACCTAGCCTATGTATATCGGCTTCTGACGAAAAATGACTTTGTATCAGATTAACTTTGTAAAATTTCGTCAATTACAGTGTTAAACCGATTTCTCGTTTACATTCCTTAGTGTTAACACGTTTTCTATGTTCCCATCTCTCTTAAGCCGGAAACACACTATTGACACGACCGACCACCCGACAAAACGCGATACCTGTTGAGTTGAATCAAATCTTATGAATTTTCTGCGACCTTCAAGTGGTTACATTACAATGTGATACGAGCACAGATATCTTAAGAAATTTATTTTATATTGATATTAAATTTCTATGTTACATTTGTGACAAAAATATATTTCATAAATAATTTATTTCAAGTCACAAAAGGGAACCCATAGTTCAAATACATATGTTAAAATTTTAACATATTTATTAATGAACTATAAATGAACACTATTATAAATAATTATACATGAACATATTTATAAATGAACTATGGGTTACACATTTTAACAAAACATCTTTGAATCATATAGAAATCATATGATAAGATTCAACTCAACAACCATAGCGTTACATCGCGTCGCGTGTCGTTTCAATAGTGTGTTGAGCCCTTTATATCTTCCCAGTAAATCCGCCAGTGATCTACAGTCAGTGCTATTTCTTTCTAGAGCTAAGCTGATGTTTCAAATGTTCTATCGAGTCGTGCTGCTTCGTTAGCTGTTCGTTGAGGCCGGCCACGTGTTCCGTTAGCACTGACATCTGTTCTTCGTAGTTGTGTGATGTGGAATGCAGTTCTTCTTCCTGTATGGGAAACACAGTTATGGTGAAAGAAATTACTACATCACTACATAGTATATAACAAAGTCGCTTTCTCTGTCCCTGTGTCCCTTTGTACGCTTAAATCTTTAAAACTACGCAACGGATTTTGATGCAGTTTTTTTTAATAGATAGAGAGATTCAAGATGAAGGTTTATACGTATAATAAAACCATGCGAAGCAGAGGCGGGTCGCTAGTATAGTATAAAAAGCCTGGGTCGCTAGTCTATATATGTACAAAAGAAAATCGTGTTAGTTACATCATTTATTACTCGAGCTGGAACTATTTTTATGATTTTTGTGTTTTTGGATTCGTCATCGTCGGGAATAGGGTACCTAATAAAGTATTTAATATGATACTTGGCAAATAAATTTCCACGCGGGCGACGCCGCGGGGCGCAGCTAGTTATAAGTAAATTAATTAATTATTTAATTTAATTAATTAATTAATAATCCTGGACAGTTCACTCAGTATTATCTACCTACAAGCTAAACAAAGTTTGTGTTATGAGTATTATTCTTACTAATAATAAGTATATAAAATTTAAACGCGGCAGTTTGAAGGTATGGATGTTTGTTAATCCTTCATGCAAAAAGTACTGAACAGATCCGGCTGAAATTTTGATTATTATATAGTTGTAGCCTTGGAATAACATAATCAATAAAATATATATTTAAAATCTAAAAAGAAATTGTTCTATAAGTAGAACTGGTTAAAAAAGAGAGATTCCAAAAGAAACACACGTTCTATTGAGTTATATGGAGAAAACTTACCAATCTACTAATAGTATTATGCTTATCCTGTATCGTCGCTGCGTCCGTCTGTTTGTCTCGCTCCAACTGCTCCAGTCGAAGTCGCAGCATATCACACTGCAAATATACATAGATATATAAACTAAGCACATTATAATAACGTCATGTGAAAGTTGCAGTCCGTATATTTAGACCTTGCTTCTAGCTTAATGTCATGATTCCAGTTCAATTGGAAGTAATCTATAGGGTACTTTATTAATTAACTAGCGACCCGCCCCGGCTTCGCACGGTTTTATTATATACGTATAAACCTTCCTCTTGAATCGCTCTATCTATTAAAAAACCCATCAAAATCCGTTGTGTAGTTTTAAAGATTTAAGCATACAAAGGGACAAAGGGATATAAGGACATAGGGACAGAGAAAGCTGCTTTGTTTTATACAATGCAGTGATTTGGTTTGCTTTGCGAGTGTCTAAATAAGCGGGAATTAAGAATCCCGCGAACCCCGCTCGCAATTTCAATTTGAGGCGCGTGGAAAAACGACGGTATGGATAAGATTTTATAATTTGGATAACACATATAAGTAAAGGGTACCGTATTACAATGGTCGTGCCCGGAATAATAGATGTACATGGTTATAAATAAATAAGTTACTTTTGTTTGTAGAATTCATCTGAAGCCTTAATTATAGTCTTAGTCAGTTATAACCTCACCTCAACAATATAATTTTCACTAGTGCTGCTCAATTCGTCCCTCTCCACTCTCAGTTCGCTAATCTTATTCCTAAAGTACGTTTTCATCCGTTCCTCCCTCAACTGCACCTCTTGGCTTAATTGGAATGGTACTTCCAAGCTCCCTAGCAAGCCCGTTACTCTGCCTTCACCATCTGAAATAAACATTAAAAGAATCTAAAAATTCTAGATTTTTTTGTCATTTAAAAAAAAAAGTTTTTTTTATTTGTTTAAAATTTGTTTTATTTTCTTGTTGTTTTATTTATTTGACACAAGTTAACATGCAGTTATCTTAATGTATCCATAGAATCCTAACTCAAGATAGGATTGAGGGTATTTTTCAATCATTGATACGATGACCGATGTAGCGCAGTGGGCGAACGTCTATAAATGTACCGCGATATGTCGCCATAGTGGTCGTCCCTAAATACTTATGTACGGTCGCT
This sequence comes from Eupithecia centaureata, assembly GCA_944547425.1. Lineage (NCBI taxonomy): Eukaryota > Metazoa > Arthropoda > Insecta > Lepidoptera > Geometridae > Eupithecia > Eupithecia centaureata. The sequence goes on from OX155690.1 coordinate 4,373,720, forward strand.
GTAACGCGGTATGATGCTGGGAACGGAAATGAAGTAATAACACAATCATCATCATCAGCCCATATTAGTCCACAGCTGGACATTGGCTTCCCCTAATTAGCGCCATAGCGCCCTGTCTTCAGCTTGACGCATCCAGCATCTGCCAGCAGTCTTTTGCAGATCGTCATCTCACCTTGCCGGAGGGTGTCCTACACTACGTTTACCAAGTCGCAGTCTCCACTCAAGAACACGTTTACCCCAACGGTTGTCGGTTCTTCAATAATAACACAAGGTACACGATAATTAAAAAAACAAACAAAGCTCAACCGAAAACATCTGCAACGTTTTTTTTTATTTGCGAAAGGTGGCTATCGTATTACTGCGGCAATTTGAGGCATATTGTGATCGCCACAAACGGATACTACAGATAGGTGTACGAGTATATTATTAAACTAGCGACCCGCCCTGGCTTCGCACGATTTATTATACTTATACGTATAAACCTTCCTCTTGAATCACTCTATCTATTAAAAAAACCGCTTCAAAATCCGTTGCGTAGTTTTAAAGATTTAAGGATACAAAGGGACATAGGGACAGAGAAAGCTACTTTGTTTTATACTATGTAGTGATGATAGCCATACTTTCTTACCAGAATCAGTTTCCTTTTGAGAGCTTATTTCAACCTTGTTTATCCAACAAATGGCAAATTTTAGCTCTTACCTATAGACGTTTCACTAAACATATTGAAATCTCCAGAATCGTGTCCGTCGCCGCGCCTCCGCTGCGAAGCCGACACGTGCTTGGCCACTTCTAGCGCGAGGCTTTCTTTCTCTAGCTGCAGTATGCCGTATTCCATACGAAGCTTCTGGTTCTCCTAGAAGTTAAAAAAATAATGGTCAATACAAATAGAAAATCGTTAAAATGATAAAGCTTTAAATTAAGCTTTATTTGCGAATTGTTTAGGTAAATGTTTTTTATTGTTATTTATGTTTTGTTGTTAAGTACAGTAAGGACAAAGTTTCTTGGCAGTTCTGAACATAGGTTCTGCGAACTTTTGCGCATGCACAGTTGCAAAGAAAACTGTTATTGCCATATAAACAAATATACAATCAGAAAATATCTAATACAGGGAGAAAATACTGATTAATAATAATAATGGCATTAAGCCATTATTATTATTCAGTGTTTGTTTTTTTTAATCTTTAAATTGTATCATATCTCAATATTTATCCTATTACTTTGTTTTATTATTTGAAAAAATGAACAAAAACACAACAAACACTTTTGTACGCAACTGTGGTCAAGACAGAGATAGCGTCACAAACACCAAACCAATGCTGACGTGTGACAGAGACAAAAACCTCGTACCGAGTATTGCCGATAAAGATCGAAGTTAACAAAAGTCAAGATAAAAGAGATGTGCAATGTGCGTACTCGTGGGTGTTGTTTAATCGATTATTATTTAAATCGATTGAAATTAAGTGAAAAAAAATGTTTCTATTCTATTTTATAATGAGGTTTTAAATGTTCTTAAACAGTCGTTACTCAAATAGTATTTAATAGATTTCTAAAATTTAAGTAAATCATGTCTTTTAAAATAGAAAACATAGTTTTACCAAACATTTTTTTTAATCCTTTATAAATAATAATTAATTAATGAGTAAATTCACTTTATTAGTAAATTTAGCTACTTAAATAATCTTCTATACCCTAAAATGAATGAGTTCAAAATGAAACTAATCGATTATGAAATTCGATCGATTATAGGATTGATTGTTTTTCTGTAAGGTGCGTCTCTAGCCTAGACCACCGCCCCGCGCACCCTACTCATGCCACCATTTGGTTCCTAAAAAGTGTTGCTGCGCAGCCTTCCGCGCGTAGTTCAGAACTGCCAAGAAACTTTGTCCTTACTGTAGGTATTTTTGTTCTGTTTGTGTTTTTTGAATTCGAATATACCAACTGTCCTTCTAAATAAATATAAACGCGTGAGTTAATTTGTGAACCTGAATAATACCGCAGGATAAGATTGTCCGAAATAACATAATAAATAGTTGGTTACATGTTGAATGAGGAGAGATAAAAACTGGCCAAATGCGAGTCGGATTGGCGCACGAAGGGTTCCGTAGCATTATCTGTAAATATGGCAAAAAATATGTCTGTTGTATGTATGGGACCCCCCTTAAATATTTATTTTATTGTTTTTTAGTAGTTGTTTATTATAGCAGCAACAGAAATACATAATCTGTTTAATTATGGTATTTGCTTATGATTACATGCATGTTATGGGGGCTAATAGTAAGTTTCCGTAAGTATTTAGTTCATACCTGTTCTAAGTTAAGCGCCTTTACACTAAGTTGTTCATTCACATTTGAATCGTCTACAGAACTTAGGGCATCTTCACTGCCAACCTGGAAAATACATAATAATAATAATACACAATTAAATGAGTGGTAATTGTTAGTTTTGTCCACAATGAGTTAGAAAAAGCGGTCAAGTTCGAGTTGGATTCGCGCACGCGTATCTATAAAAACGGCAAAAAAATCATGTTTGTTGTATGGGAGTCCCTATTTTATTTTTTGTATTTGTTGGTACAGTGGCAACAGAAATACATAATTTGTGTAAATTTCAACTGTCTAGCTATCGCAGTTCTTGAGGTACAGCCTGGTGACAGGCAGACGGACTGACAGCGAAGTTTATTAATAGGGTCCCGTTTTTACCCTTTGGGTACGGAACCCTAAAAATACAAGAAATATTACTGTAAAATATTTTGCGACACCTAGTATCATAGATCAAAATGTAGAAGATCCATACAATTTGTGGTTTTGATATCTTTCATTTATCTTTCCATTGGTGTCTCATTCGTTTTCGAACTCGAATTTGCATCTTTATCACTGCACTTGCGCATTTTTTTCTAATTATCCAATTTTGAAGGTTTTATTTTGGTTTATAGTTGTTATCTTGCTGTTACCAAGCAGTTATCTGCTATTGTTATCAGTTTTTTTTACTTTTGTAAATAATAATAATTTTGTCCTTTTATTTTGTACAAAAAACTCAAACCAAAAAAAAAACAGACACTGACAAATTGCCGCAAAACAGATGCAGAGCCATAATCAAGAAAGCAAGCAATTTTGTATATAATCTACTAGCGACCCGCCCCGGCATCGCACGGTTATATAATACATATAAACCTTCCTCTTGAATCACTTTATTTATTTTAAAAAACCGCATTAAAATCCGTTGGGTAGTTTTAAATATTTAAGCAGTCAAAGGGACGACATAGGGAAATAGGGACAGAAAAAGCGACTTTGTTTTACACTATGTAGTGATGATTCTATATTAAAGTAGAGAAAACTCACCAAGCTTCCCCCTTCTGACAAGAAATCTCCATTACAGCTAGCCGCATGACTCCCCAGCAGTGCTTTATTCGGAGTCCCACTCACTCGGTCCGTCTGGATCTCTTCCAAACTTAACTGCAGCTCTTGGTTCTTATTCCTAAGCTTAGCGATCTCACACTTGGATTTACTTTCACTCTCGCTTATGTATTTCTGGTAGTCTTCTAGGGATGCTTTCAGCTGGGAGATCTCGAATGCTCTGTCTGATAGCTGTAATATGTCACAAAATGAGTATAGTAATAAGGAATGTTCAAAATGGCTGATTCGGGTATTAATAGTGGGTTGTACAAGTCCTAAACTGAGGCAAAATTCCATGTCAAATTTGTGTAAAGAAATGTCTAATGTCAACTGTCCTTTTTAATTAGCAATATATAATAAAAATATCAATCTATGTAATATATTAAGTATATCAGTAATCTAGTACCCATAACACAAGCTATTATTAAGCTAGAATTATTATTATTTATTTAAATGTTCAATTTAACATAGAATATAGGTATATTGCCTAAAAATACTAGCTAATATTTAATTTTAGGATATGTATATTTTGAGTTTTGTTTATAAGCATTTTACATCAAATTTGATTTGAGTATAGATTCTTCTTTGTACTTAATAATAATAATAATAATAGCTTGAGAGGGTCTTAGAGTTGTATAAAGTAGATACTACTCTAAGATCATTCTTGGGATCATGTATGAGACAGTGGACTACGGTTCTTCGTCATCCAGGAAGCCGATTAATTTCACCTGCGACCAATGATCTGATAAGGATAGAGAGGGGTATATTCCAGGGCGACAGTCTGAGTCCCTTGTGGTTTTGTCTAGCCCTGAATCCACTCAGTACTCTACTGAAAGATTCAGGAATAGGTTATCGCCTTCGGAGAGAAGGTGAGGTTATTTCTCACTTATTGTATATGGATGACCTCAAACTATTTGCGCCGAATAAAACACAGTTAATGGACCTCCTGAACATCACACAGATATTCAGTAGTGCCATTAACATGGAGTTTGGCGTTGATAAGTGTGCGGTCATACAAATACAACGAGGGAAAGTTGTAAATTCAAATAATTTACAACTTTCAGAGCTTGTGTCCCTCAAATCTCTCTCAGAGGGCGAAACTTATAAGTACCTTGGTATGCCAGAAGCCTTGGGTATAGTGGACGGAGATATAAAACAGTCGGTGAAGGAACGCTTCTTCTGCCGCCTTACAAAAGTGCTAAATAGCCTATTGTCGGGTGGCAACAAGGTACGTGCCTTCAATGGCTGGGTTATGCCCTTGCTAACTTATACTTTTGGCATACTAAGATGGACTCAGACTGAACTAGACGCCTTGGACTGTAGGGTTCGTCAACTGTTAACTACTCATCGCATGCGACACCCCCGATCTTCGGTAATGAGATTGTACATCCCACGGAAATGTGGCGGTCGAGGTTTCTTAAGCGCTAAGACCCTACACAACCGTGAGGTATGCAATCTCAGAAATTATTTCCTTCAAGCCGAATACCAAATGCATCGCGATTTAGTTACAGTTGATAAGAACCTTACTCCTCTCTCCTTAGCTAACGAGAACTGGCGCAAGCCTAAGGTGATGAGCATTGAGGACAGGAAGGCTATATGGGAAAGCAAAGAGCTACATGGGAGATTCTACAAGGTCCTCACAGGACCTGATGTAGATCTCCTAAGTTCAGTAAATTGGCTACGTTTCGGTGACCTCTTTGGGGAAACTGAAGGCTTTGTCTGTGCAATTATGGATGAGGTAGTTAAGACGAACAATTACCGAAAGTATATCATGAAAGATGGCACGATCGATATCTGTCGAGCGTGTCACCTTCCAGGGGAGACCCTTCGTCATATACTTTCGGGTTGTTCGCACCTTGCTAACTCTCAGTACTTGCACAGGCACAACCAAGTAGCCAAAATTATACATCAACAACTTGCTCTCCGATATGGCCTTACTGGCCCTGAGGTTCCATACTATAAGTACACACCGGAGCCAGTTCTCGAAAACAGTCGTGCCACGCTCTATTGGGACCGCTCTATCATTACAGACAGGACTATTCTTGCGAATAAGCCTGATATTGTACTGATAGATCGGTTAGAAAGAAGGGCGGTGCTTGTTGATATCACCATACCACATGATGTTAACCTCGTTAAAGCTGAGAAAGATAAAGTCAGTAAATATCTTGACTTGGCTAACGAGGTTGTCAGCATGTGGGATGTTGATTCAGCGACCATCGTCCCGATAGTTGTTTCGGTTAACGGGGTAATAGCGAAGAGCCTCGATAAACATCTCAAGAGACTCTCGCTAGGAAGTTGGATCAAGGGTCAGATCCAAAAAGCGGTTCTCCTGGATTCGGCGCGTATCGTCAGGAAGTTCCTCTGTCTGCAACCCTAGTCACCGGCTGCTTGAGCCTAGCTTCGCGGTCGGTGATCCACCGATTTGATATATTTTTTACTGTAGAATAGTTTTATAAAAAATTTGTATTTCTATAGTAAAAAATGTATTTTTTAATGAGAATTTAAATAAATAATTTGTATAATAATAATAATAAATAATTCCGGACAGTCCACACAGCATCATCTAGCCCCAAGCTAAGCAGAGCTTGTGTTATGGGTACTAGATGACTGATATACTTAATACAATATACTACATAGATAGATATTTTTTATTATACATATTAAACACCCAGACCAACGAAACAAATTTCTGCAGATCGTGCACAAATTTGTTCCGAGGCGGGAATCGAACCCGCAACCTCCTGCGTCGCAGGCGGACCTTCGCCCACCGCGCCACATCGGTCGCCTATAACACATGACGCACTTGACAACACACACACACAATAAAATATATCAAACTTGCATAAACAAAATTAGGGTTGTCTACCTTTATACAAAGATAGATAATGTGCACATGGCTCTCTTTTATAATTAACTGATTATAAACATGGATCAAGGTTAACATTACCAGCCACTCCTAAATTGTTGGTAGGATGAGTCATGTTAAAATGCTTTGTAGTTAAGTACTTGAAATATTGCAGGCTAATTAAAAACAATGGCAAAACAAAACTGCTGAAGGTTGACTAATTTTATATTATCTTTGTCATCACTGAAGTTTCTTTTATTTTGGAATTTAAGTACATTTATGACCCTGGTGGGATTTGGAAAGGTCTTTGCCCAGTATGTTGTACAAGTTTATTTATATTTCACTATACACTTGATATGGGGCTCATTAGGCCTATGTCCAGCAGTGGATTAAAATAGGTTGATGATGATGATGATACACTTGATATACATATAGTTATTCACTAAATCATACATAACTTATTATAACCAAAATAAAGAAATAAAGCACCATAAGGATGTGCAGAAAATAAAACCAAAAAGTGATGATAGTAATTTATGTAAATTAAATATTACCTATTTGGATTTACTATAAAGGCAATTTATAAGATACTAGCGACCCGCCCTGGCTTCGCACGGATTTATTATACATATAAACCTCTTGAATCACTATCTATTAAAAAAAAAGCATCAAAATCCGTTGCGTATTTTTAAAGATTTAAGCATACCAAGGGACATAGGGACAGAGCAAGTGACTCGTTTTATACTATGTATGTAGTGAAGATTAAAATAGAGGCAAAAAGTAAATAAAATTATGATTTTTCATGTCAATGAATATTACTTTAATACTATGTGTGCAGGGCTCATGAAAATAACAAAGTGATATTTATCAACCCAGATTATGTACACAACTGAATGAGCCACCTCATACAAGGGGATAACTAGAAAAAAGATATTATGCTTAAATACCTGAGATGCAAATTGGGCATTTTCCAGTATTTTCTTCTGCAGTTCTTCTTGTAGTAGACCTGTGTCCAGAGGTGCTGCATTGCTGGTGGATGGTTGTTTCTCATCAGTTCTACCCTTTGTCTTCTTTGTTAGCCTCAACTGCAAGTAAACCGGGTTTCGAACAATGTATATTAGTGTACTTTTTAAAACACCCAGTTTCGTTTTATATGGCTGTGAAACTTAGATAGCTAAGCCACCTGTGTTGCAGCTATTATAAGAGAGAGAGGATAGTTCAAAACATTGGTTTGTAACAATTATCTCAGTCACAACACAAGATCTGACAATTGTAAGCTAATTTGGAGCTTGATAAAGTGGTTGTCCAGCACTATTGATTTAATTTATTAATGTAGTTTGACAATAGAAAACGAGAAGAGTATGACAATGACCTGTAAAGCCTCAAGTTCATCTTGAAGGACGGATACTCGCCGTGTCAGCTGCTGATTCCTGAAAGTGAGAGACTCGATCTCAAGTTCGCCTTTCCTTACTGACTTCTCTCTTTCTTTGAGTGTTTCGCGCAGCTCGTTGGACTTGGCTTGCTCGTCCAAAACACCCTTCTTCAGCACTTTAACATGCACTCTCAGCTAAAACAACGGAAACATCAAATTACCGATCGGATCCAACGTAATAAAATGTTGTTACCGACAATAACCTACTTTGGAGTACTCCGACGCCAACTTCTGATACTTTGCTGTTATATCGCCGGAAGGCAATCCCTCCATCGTAGTCAATCAAGGGAGCATAACTGTTTTGGAAGTATAAAAACTAATTTTTGTAATAAGGATCTTTTGTATTTATTGCAAACGAAAAACACCCACTTTGCTTTGACCTGTGTGAAGTTGGCCCCCTGACTTTAATAATTTAATCATTTGATAATGCTAATCGTTTGAGAATCGTTTGAGAGGATTTTAGAGAAAAGAAAAATTGTTTTAGAGTAATTAGTTTTTGTGTAAAAACGATTTCATTTTTTAGTGTGAAGTTGGCCCCTTTTTCCTCAAAAAGCGACTTAGACGTTTGATTTATTTTTTAATCGTTTGAGAATCGTTTGAGAGGATTTTAGAGTAAAGAAAAATTAATTTAGAGTAATTAGTTTTGTTGTAAAAAATATTTTAAGTTTTTCCTGTCTAATGTGAAGTTAGCCTCCAATTTCCTCAAAAATGGACTAAGACGTTTGATTTTTTTACTAATCGTTTGAGAATCGTTAGAGAGAATTATAGAGAAAAGAAAAATTGATTTAGAGTAATTAGTTTTTTTGTAATAAATATTTTAAGTTTTAAATTTTTAGTGTGAAGTTAGCCTCCAATTTCCGCAAAAATGGACTAAGACGTTTGATTTATTTTTTAATCGTTTGAGAATCGTTTGAGAGGATTTTAGAGAAAAGAAAGTTTTATTTAGAGTAATTAGTTTTTAAGTAAAAAATATTTAAAGTTTTAGATTTTGTAGGTTAGAGTTGTAGGCGGTTTTCGTGATGTAGCGCCATCTAGGATAGATGAAGAGCACTTGATAGTCTTTGAGTTTTGGTAGTTGGTGTTGCTGTAAGTAAAATAAATATGTTTTCCTTAATGTTACTAGTTATTACAATATTTGTGAAAAGAATGAATGATTTGACATTGACATAAATACTCAACAGGCAGGTCTATCATGGCCAGAAATCAGCGCAATTTAAAAAAAAAATACGAATCTTTCTGTTTTTCCAAGATGTTTGTTTGTTTTGATAGTTCTCTTGCTTTGAATTGCTTGAAAATTATTTATTTTATTTGATTTGCTCTGTTTTAAAGTTCAAAAAGTCTTTGTATGCCGACATGCAACGGCACCACCGCAAAAAATCTCAGTTAACTTCGCCTAAAGGACCGCCTTTTCGCAAGATTACATGCAAACAAGGAAATGAAATGGAAAAACTGAGCAAGGGCCAGATCCGCGAAGCGAGGGCGAGATGGACCTGCAGGGCCAGACCTTAGTCACGAGGACAACAAAGTCCAAAGAGAATAAAACCACTACAATTAAGTCCTCGAGATCATTGTTTGGCCTGTATTTGGTTTTTGCAAGTGAGAGTTGGTACATAAGTTGTTTCATTTAATAGTAACTTACATTTGTATTCGTATTTAGTTATTTATTAAGCTAAAATCTGAAAAATATTCTTAATAATAAAACACTTTAAACCAGAGAAGGTTTGTCCAGTGTCTACAGTCTCAGTGCAGTGTCACACATTTGGTAAACTTAATACATAAATAAGAACTTCTAATAGTTCAGTCAAACTTATGTCTAGGATAATATAGTTATCACTATAAAATCCAATACCTACTAACCACATTTCTTATCAGTACAAGGTGACTAGCGGTCACCATCTGTAATTTATCACACATTAAAAGTAACATTATATTTACATTTTACTTATATAATATATATATTTATTTAAATAAATTATTAAAATTTATCTAGGAAGTATTTCTTATACACATAGTATAGTACATAGAAAGATGAACACTTGTAATTAAAAGTAAAGTCAATTTATTTGAAATACATTTTGTTTACCTAATACCATGACAAATACAACACAAGGACATTCATAAACGACAGGATGATTTTACCCTAAATTTATCAAAATAGAGCATAACTCAAGAATTGTGAACATGATCTTATGATAATTACCTTTTCTTGTTCTTACACTCCTGCATTTTACAGGATTTGGTTCCTTTGCCACCATCGGTGCCTTCATCACCACCCTATATGCTGCCTCTACCAAAAGATGATGCGACCGCTTGATTGCAGACAAGCCAGAGCGGCAATTCCATCAACATCATCGAAGCTAACAAAATGCTTACTAAATCATAATAGAAAGGACATGCATATCCTGGTGGGAACACTAACAGGACACTGCCCACTAAATAAACATCTATACACCATCAAAACGATGGACAGGCTCATCTGCAGAGGATGTCTCAGCAACAACAAAACAACTGCTCACATAGTCCTGGAATGCGAGGAGTAGCAGTACAATGAACAGAAATCCCAAGATCACTCTGCAAAGCCTGCTAAGATCCCTGATAGATTCTGCGCTTCTGGATGGAATAAGGCTGGCTATGCTAGCAAAATGTGGATATAAGTATACTTCAACTATAAACCATCCTGAAATACTGTGGCAGAGTGCCTCTCTGTGGAAGTGTTTTGTATGGAGGATGAATGAAGGAACCTATTTCCTTGATTGATTATCTTCGGCATTTTTGTTCTTCTATTCAACTCTGTGCCTAGTAGTTGTTGTTTTATAAGTGTTATTATTTTAACTTATTTTATTGTTGTAACTCAAAAATTAACCCATTGTCTGAAATAAAGCATTTGTATTTTTATTTTATTTATTATTATAAACAATCTACCAAATGAGCTGAGCCATAGCCGTTCCCTAAGAAGACCACCTAGCTGGAGGGAATCCACCACATACCATATGCTGCTTCATCAGGGCTTCTCGACCTCCAGTCAATCAAAGTCTGATTGAAAGTTCAAGCGAGAATGACAGGCAGATAGGCTGCAAAAAATCAATAACTTTATTTCTTTAGGTCTCTGAGAACACTAGGGGGCACCACATAGGAAAAACCACTTGAAATATGCTACGTTGGTAATCTGTTAGGTAAGTATATATTGTATTTTTTTTTTGTCATTTTTCAATGCACTTCGGATTAGTACTAGAATTTATAGAAATCAATAAATTTATTTATTTAGGCTTACAAAATAGTCAACAAGTCAAATATTAATGTATTATTTTGATAATTATTTAAACTTATTGATATACTGGTACTTGATAAACCTTAGATTTAAAGATGAAACATTAAAAAAATCTCATCTCACGAGTTTCTTTGTACTTAGGTAGGTAGGTAGCTGGTAGGTACACATTTATCGAACATAAAAAAATAAAAAATCAGATCCCACGAGTTTCTTTGTACTTAGGTAGGTACACATTTCGCTCGTTTGGTAGAACATCGACGTAATTTACAATATTCAAATTTTACAGGAGAGCGATTTTTAAGTTTTTTTGGAGTTCTCTAATGAATTTCTAAGCAACTGGTGGTAGGATTATGATTATACTAGATGTATATTATAGCTATATTCAAGGAATTTCGAATTTCATTTTAACAATATTAAAACGATGTATAGAATTTCCGTAATATAAAAATAACTACTGAGGTACCTGTAGTTAAGTCATTGTTCCACCAGAATAGAGTCCTGGATAATAAAACTATTCATACAAAATGCGTGATTTTGTGACAAAAAAAATTTATTTGCTGTAACTAATCATTTATTAACTTATTAAACTATTAAAAATTTGAGAAGAGCAGTCATAGAATAATATCACGATTCAATATAACTTCTTAAAAGGCACAAAACTGTGTTAAAAACAACAAAATCTTCATCAAAACCAATGTAGTCTCTTAATAGTCTTTGTAACTTCGCTCATTTGGTAGAACATGAACGTAATTTACAAAATTCAAATTTTACAGGAGACCGATTATTAAGTTCTTTTGGAGTTCTCTAATGAATTTGTAAGCAACTGGTGGTAGGATTATGATTATACTAGATGTATATAAGAGCTATATTCAAGGAATTTCTAATTTCATTTTAACAATATTAAAACCTATTTTGTCTACCGATTTGGCGCGGTGGGGAAGGAGGTTGCGGGTTCAATTCCCGCCTCGGAACAAATTTGTGTACGATCTGCAGATATTTGTTCCGTGGTCTTGGTGTTTCCTATGTTTAATAAAAAATATCTATCTATGTAATGTATTGTATTAAGTATATCAGTCATCTAGTACCCATAACACAAGCTCTGCTTAGCTTGGGGCTAGATGATGCTGTGTGGATTGTCTGGAATTATTTGTTTATTTAAAACAATGTATAGAATTTTAGTTGTATAGAATTTTTAGTTGAAACGTTGAGGGACGAGGGCATTAAGTTCAGCAGCAAGCGAGGTACTGACAGGAAGTCTAAACTCTCGGATGAGATTCTGGATCTGATGACAAAAAGACGGAAAACCATCTGAGTATCTTCGTCAGAGAGGTTAGACCTGAACAAGTAAATCGCGAAGATGGTGCGGCGCGATCTTCGGAGCTCCAACACACCTCATTGAAGAGGCGATAGAGCGAAACCGAGGCACCAAAGTATTCACTCAGCAGCTTGGCAGAAGCCACCTGACGAAACTTAAAACGCACGACGGGAGGACCGTTTTGTCGAAGCCAGAGATCTCAGCCGAGATAGAAGATTTCTATGGCCGTTTGTACACTGCAAATGCCCCTCGTTCCCAACGAGATGACCATGATTCTAGAGCCACCCTGACACGCCACTATACCGATGAAGAACGATTTCATCTTGACTGAAGATTTCAGTCAAGATGAAATCGTGCTAAATATGGAAAAGCCCCCGGTGAGGACGGTATTACTTCAGAGCTTCTGAAGGCAGGAGCCCCCGTTATACAGGAGCTGCAGAACCTCTTCAATGATGTCCTTACTGTGGGAGAACTCCTAAGGCGTGGAGCGGGAGTAGCACCATAGACCACACATTCACACAGTGCGGCAGATTATACAGAAGTCCGAAGAGTATAATCAGCCCCTGTGTCTCGCTTTTGTGGACTATGAGAAGGCTTTTAACTCCGTCGAAACTTGGACTGTTCTGGAATCCTTACAACGATGCCAAGTAGACTATCGTTTTATCGAAGTGCTGAATTATACAATGAAATTAGTTAGAATTAGTTACTTCCATAGTATTATGTCCTATGGTATTTTGCTTTGGGGACAGGCAGCTGATATTCAGACTATCTTTGTTCTTCAAAAAAGGGCGGTGCGTGCAATTTATAAATTAAAGCCACGTGACTCATAGAGGGAATTATTTAAAGAAATAAATATTTTAACTGTAATTTCGCAATATATTTATGAAAATTTAATGTATACACACAAAAACAAGAGTAACTTTTTGAAAAATTGTGATGTTCACAATAGAAATACACGAAACAAGAACAAATTACACATTCCTTCATTTAGATTACGAAAACTGGGGAAATCATTTATGGGTAATTGTGTGCGCTTCTATAATAAGCTTCCATCTGAAGCAACTGAACTTTCTATTCGTAGATTTAAACAGTACATAAAAATCTTATCAAGAAGGAATATTACTCCATAATTGATTACATCAATGACGTTAGTGCTTGGCCAGATGTCGCTCACTTCCACATCGACAATAGTATGTAATTATTTATAAGGCAAACATGTATTAGACACATAAGTTTTACACATGCTAGTGGTTTCTATTTCGCCTCTTCCACTAGTGGACAAAAAACTGAGGCGAATATATTATTAATAAATATAAAAATAATATAGTATTAAATTTGAGTTGTCTAAGTGCTTATTTTGTAAGCCTAAAGAAATAAAGATATTGATTATTTGATATAAATTATAAGCTACCTGCTGACTTATTTAGTTCGATATTTAGCTAAAGACTTAATCTTATTGAAGTAACAACGACCTAAATGTTATACTCGCAACAGTTTCTTAAATATTGCGTCGATCAACCACGAAACATTTAATCTAGTTGAAGTAATAACGACGAAAGTGACATTCCGTCATTGTTTACCCAAGAAAAATGATAAAAAAAATGTCATAATTACCTTTACGTCGATGTAGCCCTCAACTCGACGGCACTTCACAAGTCCCCCAGCGCAACTGACCAATTCGTCGTTGTATCGTCAAAAGTTTCACGATTTGGTCTAAATACTACAACGACGTTTGAGCCATCTAGCGGAAACTATTAGAGATAGAATTTTGTCGATTTTTTTCCATATAGAGATACTACTTACAGGTGTTCTGGCATATTTAACTCAATATTGCAAAAATTGACAATTACGTCATTTTTCTACCAAATGAGCGATTTATCAAAAATAAAAAATCAGATCTCATGAGTTTTTTTTACTTAGGGAGGTACACATTTATCTCTGTGCCAAATTTCATCCAAATCCGTTCAGTAGTTTTTGCGTGAAAGAGTACTTACCAAATATATTATGTACGATAACAACTATTGCGTTTATAATATTAGTAGCTATTGCGTTTATAATATTAGTAGGTACCCGCGTAGTTCCCGTTTCCGTGGGAATTCCGGAATAAAATATAGCCTAAATCAGACTATAATCTATCTCTGTGCCTCATTTCATCCAGATCCGTTTCATTCAGCCGTTCTGGCGCGATTGAGCAACAAACATCCATCTATCAATCCATCCATCTAACTAAACCTTCACATTTATAATACTAGCGGCCCGTCCCGGCTTCGCACGAGTAAATCAGAAGGTATTGTTTATGTAGCCTATGTGCTATTCCAGACTATATGCGCTATCTATCTCAGCTCCAAATTTCATCCCGATCCTTTCAGCCGTTCTGGCGTGAATGGCGTGATTGAGTAAGAAACACTCATCCATCCAAACTTACATATTATTATATCTAATAGAATAACGTTTTCGTATACCTAGGCAAAATATTCAGGTACCTAGTTTGCGGGACCACAGAATAGATATACAATACAAGTATAGGTTTAAAAATATGTACTGTACTGTACAAGCTATCGTATTACGTAAGGTACACGCAGTACACGCACTCTTGCTGGACGACGCAACAAAGTACACATGACCGTGAAAATGACTCGTAGGTACTAGAGCAACAAAAAACACACAAAAATAGAGTAGGTAGATGCAATGCAATGTGGTAGATTACACACAAAGGTAGGTTGATTACAAACTGTTTAAAATAATAAATTTAAATTTTAACCAGTTTTTTCTTTCCCGATACGCCATAGTTTAACATGAAAAATATGAGCTAACTATTTCTATGAGTCTCTTCCTTATACGAGTGTTGGTTTCAAGGTTTAGAATGGTTATATTTTAATTTTATTTGAACTTCATCTGGCATGCTATGGGCCCACGTCGTGGGTCATCTTTTCGAATTATCAAACGTTTTTTTTATGATGGTTGTAGATTATTGGTTTCATTGTACCTACCTATGTTAGGTTCTTCTGTTATTAAATTAATTTAAATTATTGATTCATACACAAAGATCCATAGATTAGAGTAGTAAATGTCACACAGATAATCAAAAAATAGAGGTAGGTACACAGTCATTAATAAGTTAAGTGTAAAGTCAGACGCTAGCATTTCGCGCGCAATTGTTTTCTGTCTGCGCTCGGTGATTTTAGTAAACAATTATGTAAGTTCTCAGAAGAGCTCAAATAGCTACGAGCATTATTTATTACTCTAACTAAATTGTGTTGACAGTGACCCTTTGTTCTGCGCGCGCGCCACGTGTGACGCAAGGCAAACAAAGTAGTTTTTTTACGTGCGGTCAGCCGCACCAGCGGGTAGAGAAAAATGATATTTATGTCACAACCGCATACCATATGCCGCTACGTGGGTCTACCTATATGGCGCATGTGAAATACCAATGACTCTCATGGTGGGTTCTGTTTTCAAATGTGTGGAGGTAGGGTTCTGTTTTCAAATGTGTGGAGGTATCTCGATAGAGCAGAGAGAAAAGTGTGGTGGTGTCGTTGTTGTGGAGTTATCAGTGTTTCTCTCACTCAGCATCACCAACCAACCTACCATACCTATAAATACATACCTACCTACCTACATCCGTCCATCCATAACATAGGTAGGTACCTGTCATGTCGTGTTTATATGAATACGACATGACAAGTAAATTTGGTATGTATATACCTATAAACGACACAAAAAACTAAAATTCACTTGCTTGGCGTCGAATTTTAGATATGAGTGTACGAAATATTTAGTGAAGGAAGGATCTTAAATCGACAAGTAATGTAAATTGCGTTTAAAAAGGCGCGGCAACAGAGTGTATTTTAGGTTAAGTAAGGGCGGTTTGTTTACAAACATTCTACATCGAGTTTGGCTGATGTATAGTAGTAGGTATATATACCTACTTAGAACTGTTAAAGTTTAAAACCTATCTACCTAGTAAGTAACGTTGTTTGATATCACTTGAATTAAAGAAATAAAACTAGAATCAAGATTTAAAAATGTTGTTTTTATCAAACATTATACCTACCATCCAAGTTTTTAAATATACTATGGAGAGAATAATTAAACACGTATCTTTTATTTTTACACAATAACCCCCAGGGGGTGTGCAATAAATTTCTGAAATTTGGACGAAAAAAAACTGGTTCGCGGGCGAAGCCGCGGGGCGCTTCAAGTAAACTATAAAGGAATGGTCATCAAACTTAAAACCAATCAGAATAGGTATACCTAGATTTACACAAAAACAGATAATAATAAATACTAGCAGATCAGCAGTAGCAATTGTTGCTGCTATAATTTCAGCAGCCTATCTGCCTGTCATTCTCGCTTGAACTTTCAATCAGACTTTGATTGACTGGAGGTTGAGAAGCCCTGATGAAGCAGCATATGGTATGTGGTGGATTCCCTCCAGCTAGGTGGTCTTCTTAGGGAACAGCTATGGCTCGGCTCATTTGGTAGATTGTTTATAATAATAAATAAAATAAAAATGCTTTATTTCAGACAATGGGTCAATTTTTGAGTTACAACAATAAAAGAAGTTAAAATAATAACACTTATAAAACAACAACTACTAGGCACAGAGTTGAATATAAGAACAAAAATGAAATCAGAAATCAATATCTTTATTTCTTTAGGCTTACAAAATAAGCACTAGTCAAATTTAATACTACCTATAGGTACATAGTTATCAAAATAATAATAATAATAATGCCGAAGATAATCAATCAAGGAAATAGGTTCCTTCATTCATCCTCCATACAAAACACTTCCACAGAGAGGCACTCTGCCACAGTATTTTAGGATGGTTTATAGTTGAAGTATTCTTATATCCACATTTTGCTAGCATAGCCAGCCTTATTCCATCCAGAAGCGCAGAATCTATCAGGGATCTTAGCAGGCTTTGCAGAGTGATCTTGGGATTTCTGTTCATTGTACTGCTACTCCTCGCATTCCAGAACTATGTGAGCAGTTGTTTTGTTGTTGCTGAGACATCCTCTGCAGATGAGCCTGTCCATCGTTTTGATGGTGTATAGATGTTTATTTAGTGGGCAGTGTCCTGTTAGTGTTCCCACCAGGATATGCATGTCCTTTCTATTATGATTTAGTAAGCATTTTGTTAGCTTCGATGATGTTGATGGAATTGCCGCTCTGGCTTGTCTGCAATCAAGCGGTCGCATCATCTTTTGGTAGAGGCAGCATATAGGGTGGTGATGAAGGCACCGATGGTGGCAAAGGAACCAAATCCTGTAAAATGCAGGAGTGTAAGAACAAGAAAAGGTAATTATCATAAGATCATGTTCACAATTCTTGAGTTATGCTCTATTTTGATAAATTTAGGGTAAAATCATCCTGTCGTTTATGAATGTCCTTGTGTTGTATTTGTCATGGTATTAGGTAAACAAAATGTATTTCAAATAAATTGACTTTACTTTTAATTACAAGTGTTCATCTTTCTATGTACTATACTATGTGTATAAGAAATACTTCCTAGATAAATTTTAATAATTTATTTAAATAAATATATATATTATATAAGTAAAATGTAAATATAATGTTACTTTTAATGTGTGATAAATTACAGATGGTGACCGCTAGTCACCTTGTACTGATAAGAAATGTGGTTAGTAGGTATTGGATTTTATAGTGATAACTATATTATCCTAGACATAAGTTTGACTGAACTATTAGAAGTTCTTATTTATGTATTAAGTTTACCAAATGTGTGACACTGCACTGAGACTGTAGACACTGGACAAACCTTCTCTGGTTTAAAGTGTTTTATTATTAAGAATATTTTTCAGATTTTAGCTTAATAAATAACTAAATACGAATACAAATGTAAGTTACTATTAAATGAAACAACTTATGTACCAACTCTCACTTGCAAAAACCAAATACAGGCCAAACAATGATCTCGAGGACTTAATTGTAGTGGTTTTATTCTCTTTGGACTTTGTTGTCCTCGTGACTAAGGTCTGGCCCTGCAGGTCCATCTCGCCCTCGCTTCGCGGATCTGGCCCTTGCTCAGTTTTTCCATTTCATTTCCTTGTTTGCATGTAATCTTGCGAAAAGGCGGTCCTTTAGGCGAAGTTAACTGAGATTTTTTGCGGTGGTGCCGTTGCATGTCGGCATACAAAGACTTTTTGAACTTTAAAACAGAGCAAATCAAATAAAATAAATAATTTTCAAGCAATTCAAAGCAAGAGAACTATCAAAACAAACAAACATCTTGGAAAAACAGAAAGATTCGTATTTTTTTTTTAAATTGCGCTGATTTCTGGCCATGATAGACCTGCCTGTTGAGTATTTATGTCAATGTCAAATCATTCATTCTTTTCACAAATATTGTAATAACTAGTAACATTAAGGAAAACATATTTATTTTGCTTACAGCAACACCAACTACCAAAACTCAAAGACTATCAAGTGCTCTTCATCTATCCTAGATGGCGCTACATCACGAAAACCGCCTACAACTCTAACCTACAAAATCTAAAACTTTAAATATTTTTTACTTAAAAACTAATTACTCTAAATAAAACTTTCTTTTCTCTAAAATCCTCTCAAACGATTCTCAAACGATTAAAAAATAAATCAAACGTCTTAGTCCATTTTTGCGGAAATTGGAGGCTAACTTCACACTAAAAATTTAAAACTTAAAATATTTATTACAAAAAAACTAATTACTCTAAATCAATTTTTCTTTTCTCTATAATTCTCTCTAACGATTCTCAAACGATTAGTAAAAAAATCAAACGTCTTAGTCCATTTTTGAGGAAATTGGAGGCTAACTTCACATTAGACAGGAAAAACTTAAAATATTTTTTACAACAAAACTAATTACTCTAAATTAATTTTTCTTTACTCTAAAATCCTCTCAAACGATTCTCAAACGATTAAAAAATAAATCAAACGTCTAAGTCGCTTTTTGAGGAAAAAGGGGCCAACTTCACACTAAAAAATGAAATCGTTTTTACACAAAAACTAATTACTCTAAAACAATTTTTATTTTCTCTAAAATCCTCTCAAACGATTCTCAAACGATTAGCATTATCAAATGATTTAAATATTAAAGTCAGGGGGCCAACTTCACAGAGGTTTTGCTTTGCTTTGCTTGCTGATTTTGAATGATGACACTTGACAGCAAAATAAAAAGGATTTGACTGTCGCGAAATGCCAGCAGCAGTCAAATTGACTTGACGTGAAAAATATTTGAACATGGCAATAATAACAAACAGGTGAAATCGAATAATGATAATCGACTAAAATGGATTGTCTCCCACGAATTGTCAGCACATCACTTTCCAACAGGCTAGAAAAAGGGGGAAAATATATTATTCATGGCAACACCAGTTCTGTTGATGTGTCGCGATTGTCCAATGAAAAATATCAATATTTTGGATTTTTCTAAAAGAAAAGCAGTAATTCCCATCAAATAACCTAGATTAATGAGCGTCCCAACCAAATCTACCTGCATAATACAAAGCTATGGAGGACAGGTTTGTATTTTTTCTTGAATTTGTGGTTTTACCTGTTACGATGTAAAACTAAGTTTTATCCATTCAAACTCTAACTTTCATATCGAATTTTACAGGAACATGGACACCAGCAGCTCTGCGTTCAATGAGAATGATTGCGAGCATCCCCGAAGCATAATTCACATGGACGTCGACTGTTTTTATGCTCAAGTGGAGATGCTCCGAAAACCCGAACTTCGCAATGTTCCACTTGGTATTCAACAGAAAAACATCGTCGTAACCAGTAATTACGAAGCCAGGAAGTACGGCGTTCAAAAGTGTATGCTTGTATCGGACGCATTGAAAGTTTGTCCTAATTTAACTTTGGTCAATGGGGAAGATCTTCATGACTATAGAACAGCTTCTAATAAGATATTTGCAGCTCTACAAGGGTGGAAATGTCCTGTTGAAAAATTGGGTTTGGATGAAAATTTTATCGATGTCACAAATTTAATTCATGAAAAGTTAAAAACTATGAATGAAAAGAGTGAAACACTCACGGGCCACATTTACAATGAACCAAGCATAGAATGCCCATGTGGCTGCCACAATAGACTGAGGATAGCATCACAAATAGCCTTTGAAATAAGAAAAAAGATATATGATGAGCTAGGCTTTACAACTTGTACTGGTATTGCACACAACAAGTTGTTATCAAAACTTATCTGTCCATTACACAAGCCCAATGACCAAACCACAATATTCCCAGAGCATGCCACTAGCTTTATGTCCACCTTACCCAGTGTCCGCTCTATTCCAAGTATTGGTTCTAAAACAGCTGAAGCTCTCGTCTCTCAGAAAATAATTACTGTGAAGGACCTGCAAGAGGCATCCTTGGAAGATTTGAAGAAGCATTTCAGCAGTGATATGGCAGTCAGATTGAAAACTTTAAGTTTGGGTCAGGATGGCACACCAGTGAAGCAGTCAGGAAAGCCTCAGAGCATTGGCTTAGAGGACAGTTTCAAGACAGTGAGTGTAAAGAGCGAGGTTGAGGACAAGTTCTCAGCTTTATTACAAAGGCTGCTTGTTTTGATGAGGGAAGATGGACGCATACCTGTCTCCTTGAGAGTCACGCTGCGAAAGAAAGACGCCAAGCGACTAAGCAGTCACAGAGAGTCGAGACAAAGTCAAATCTCTCCTTCAATCTTTTCCCTGACCAATGGAGTGCTCACAGTAACAGATGCCGGCCAACAAAAACTTCTAGCAATAGTCATGAAATTGTTCAACAAGCTGATTGATTTAACTAAACCATTCCATTTAACTTTAGTGGGCTTGGCGTTCACAAAGTTTCAGGAGCGCATGACTGGGAGGAGTTCTATAGTGAACTACCTAATGAATGATATTTCCGTCCAATCAGTACTTAATTTATCCAACGACGGCGACACGTCTGCCTCCTCGATGGATTACTCAGCCGTGTCACCCAGCAGTAGCACGACAACTGATCATTCAGATGCCGAAGTCGAACCATCACCGAAGAAGCCTAAAAAAGTAAACTGGATAGCTAAAAGAAGGTGTCTTGCCAAGGAGGAGGTCGCGTCACCCAGCAAGCTGAAAGTCGGCGAGCTCCGACTGAATTCCAAGGAGTTGGAGAAAGTTTCTGAACTGAGACTGAACTCTCGCGACCGATCATTGACCCCGAGGGGCAGTCCCGCGCGAGACATGTCCGATGCCTCTGATGCCATGAAGGGTGTTGAGGATGGAGCCTGCAACGACTGCCCCAGTTATGTTGATAAGGAGGTTTTTAGTGCTCTGCCTGATGACATGCAGCAGGAACTGAAAGCGATGTGGAAGGATCCGTCCAGCTCAGCTGGCGTGAGGAGTAGCCCGCGAAACGCGAACAAACCTAAAGCTAACACAATCCTGAAGTACTTTGTTCCACACAAATAGTAGTAGTAGTAAGATTTATAAACTCGTTATTTTTAAGTGATAAGGATGGTTTCTATTTTTTCAAATCATAAATTTTTTATTCAGCTGATCAAAATACATGTTTACGTTGAATACAGTTTTTTACTGAATGAAAACACATTTTCTTTATAAATATTGCTATATCATTTAATATCTATATTTTTAACAGCATCTGTAACCATAGTTGATAACTCTTTATATTTCTGAACATTATTTACATTGATTTTTAGAAATTCTATTAGTTTTCCGTAGAAAATAATGTCTACATTTAGTTGAAGTCTAATCTTGTCTCCATCTGTGGTGCTAGAATTTTCGTTGCTCTGCTGTGACAGTTCTCTAATCTGCTTCAGTCTTCTCAAGGACTCCTCAGTTTTATGCACCGAGGTCAATACATCTTCTACATACTTGTAGTAGCTGGAAAACACATTTATTTAGTAAAATATTAGCACAACTATGATTTCAATAGAAGTTTTAGGCCAGGTACGTCGACTTCTTAATTAAAAGCTTCGTTACAAATTACGGCGGTTATAGGATTCAAATTGTCAATGCTGAGTTAGAAACATAGATAATGCCGTAAAAAGCCTTTATTGCGCCTATGGTGTGAGACTCCATGCATGACCCTCTTTAAATTCTCTAACCTATGGTGGCAGTTATCTGCTACATAATATTCCGCTTCATTATCAGTCATTGACTCATTCCATAAAACTCCGCAGCTGGGCAAAGGTAAGTACGGCAATAACGGCGAGCGAAGCTCATCGGCATCGAAAGCAGATCATTTCGGAGTCATTTCAGCGCCCGTCTTGGTTTTAGGCTGGGGCCTGAAACCGATCGCCCTACCCTATTTAACTACAGCACTATATTCCAATTGTCAAACGTAGATACTTACGAAACAGTCATAACATCGAATAAGGCGTGTAGAAGTTCGTCTACAAATGTTTTGTCCAATCTTCTGAAGGCATCATCACTCAATTCCTTGAGAGAATTTGTTATAACTTCAATGTATGTGCAAGGCTTCGTCGGTACACTGCGATTAGTTTTTCTGTACAGCCTCGGGATTTCGCTTACTTGTTTCAATTGCACATTGAAGTTATCAAACAGTTCATTGACAATGCATTCTTTAACTTTTTTTCTCGTTCCTTGAAACTTCTCTTCCGTGGAATTCAAACTCTTCTGGAGTAGATCTGAATTTGTTGATAGTTTACTTCGTACGAGTTCTAAGAACGTCGGCAACCTTTGAATAAGAGCTTGCACATCAACGTAAATGCTAATACTGTTCTCAACGAGGGTAATGTTTACATTCGTTGGTTCATATTTCGGTGGAGAGGTTCTCTGAAAAATAATGACGTAATAATTACGTAAAAGTTTTACGCGCAGGTGATGGACGAAAATAAAACACTTTCATAAATCAATCAAAATAACGTGCGTGTGCCCTAACATAAGGGGACTTTTCATCACAGACAGTCTCATGAAAGTTACCTACTTCAATGGTAAAATATTAGGTTAGAAAGACGTGAGGCATCTTAATGTAGGTACCCTAGCAGATTCAAGGTTCTATTTTCCTGAGTATTAAGTAAGGTACCTACTTCTGGGAGTAACTTACCTGTGTACAATACGCGCTCGCCCACGTAGCATATCGCGCAAGAATCTGAAGCGAAAGCTTCCAGAATTTATGTCCCAAGGATTCTATGAAGATCCCATCGGACCAGCTTTCTTGCAGAGCCTTCCAACACCTCTGGCTTTCTTTTAGGAGGAATCCGTCATTAGGTTCTACAGTTGGACTCAATGTTAAGGCGGCTTCGTAGCTTCCTGAAACATGCAATGGCTTTTAACGTGGTTGCTTTTCAATGGTTTTTCATTTACATGACTTTAACACTCCTAATAATCGTAAGTACACTAATTAAAGGCCCATTTCATCTATCAATCATATGTTTAAAGTACATTACTGTCTTAATTTTAAACCAAATAGAAAACTCAGTTAAAAGTGTTACTTTAGCTAGGTCATTGAATTCCTGTAGTTTTTCCCCTTGATACATTTAACCTAAATCTACATCATCTACAACCTTTACTGGTCCACTGCTGGACGCAGGCCTTCCCATGATAAGCGCCTCATTGGCACTCATCATATGGCAGTAATGCCCATAATCCCCATTAATTTAATTATTAATTAATGAACATTATTTAACCTAAATAATAATAATATTAATAATGTCCCAGGAACTAAGGAATTTTACTATTCATCATGCAATGAACAAAGACATAATAAAATGTAATGTTACAAATTGTATGAATAAGTTATGTCTATAAATAGAGTTGTCTTGATTAACTAATCTGTTGCAATGGTCGACTCATGACGACATCACCCTTGACTCAGATTCATTCATGATAGACTGAGTTCTAAACAAACGCAATTACGTGATAGAAGATATCAGGGTTGTTTAATTATAGTGCTGATAAGGCCGGGCATCAAATATTAGCTTAAAGCTTTCTATTAAATACATATGTGCTTTATATGTGGTCGTGTCATTTATTAACCAACCGACCGCCCCGCCCCGGCTTCGCACAGTTTTATTATACGTATAAACTTTCCTCTTGAATCACTCTATCTATTAAAAAAAACCGCATCAAAATTCGTTGCGTAGTTTTAAAGATTAAAGCAGTCAAAGGGACATAGGGAAATAGGGACAGAAGAAGCGACTTTGTTTTATACTATGTAGTGATGAGTGTTATTTATTTGATGATAGGACTATTTATTGTAAATATGAGTCACAAAAGGGGAGAGAGAAAGATGATCTGCTAATTTAATAGTTATGAAATTATTTTGTTTTAAAAATGTTTCACTAACACATTTTGTGTGCAAGTACCTAGTCCATACTTGCTTATGCCATTTTAAAGGAATGTAAAGGATGTAGACAGGAGGTTGCAGGTACGATTCCCGCCGCCGCACAAATTTTTGTACAATCTGCAAATATTTGTTCCGAGTTTAGGGGTGGTTTTATGTTTAAATAAGTATGAAGGGTTTTTTTTGCTATGATATTTATTCATAGTTTTCAAATTATCACTACATAGTATAAAATAAAGTCGCTTTCTCTGTCCCTATGTCATTGTGTCCCTTTGAACGCTTAAATCTTTAAAACTACGCAACGGATTTTGATGCGGTTTTTTTTAATAGATAGAGTGATTCAAGAGGAAGGTTTATACGTATAATAAAACCGTGCGAAGCCGGGGCGGGTCGCTAGTTTTGAATAAACGATTATTCTCTTTCTTGAAATATATGTATTCACGATGTCTGCATCGCGGCAGATTTTCGAATAAAGTTTAATTGAAATATTTATTTGTTGATAATGTAAAAAGATAATATAAAAATAGCTTGAAAATGAGTAATGATATTCAACTTTGGTGTTGAAAATATGGCAAATAAGTTGTGCTCTATTTTAAATACGACTAGATGCGACCCGCGGCTTCGCCCGCGAACCAAATTTTTATTCTTCATATAACTTTTAGAAATTTATTGGACGCCCCTAGGGATTATTGTGAAAATAAAAAATATGGTTTTAATTAAACTCCATAGTTTATTTATACCGAGTTTTGAGTGAATCGAACCAAGGAATAATTATTTTCCATTAAAACTTTACCACCCCATTGAACCCCTTCAGAAGACTCTAGAGAGTTTTTTTCAAAATTTTACTGTTGTTAGCGAGTCAGTCTCAACAGATTCATAAGAATTTGCAAAAAAAAAAAACCAATTCAAATTGGGGATGTTGTTTCCGAATGAAACGAAAACTATGTTTGTGATCAGTTAATATCACCCAACTTAATACAGAGTTGTTTACTTTTGTGAATATTTTTGAGTGGTTAACACTATAACATGCAAAAGCAGTCTCATTAGACTCAAACTTACCAGCAATTTCTTGAAACCTTATCTGGAAGTATACAGGCAAATTCCACCTTTTTTGAAAGCTCTTGTACTCGGCAGTCTCTTTCAGAGTTTTTACCATTTCTTTATCTATGCAATATCCTTCTAACTTTCTCACAAATCGCAAGCTCTCATTATACCTGTCATAAAATATCTGTGGGTTGCCAGGAGCAAAAATTGACGGTAAATTCACCTCTAACTTACTCTCTACTTCGCACCAAAAGCAGTTTACTATAAATCTATATTTTTTTACAAGAAATGCCAGCTTGGAATGTTGTGTTACTACTAACAGTAGTTTTAGTTTAGTTTCTAGTAGCGACAGGATGTTGCTGTAAATGCCTTCTAGTCCATCTTTGTTTCTTTGTAATGATGTTTCGCTAATTATGTCTTGGAGCAGGGGGCTTACTGCTTGCTTTCGTAACAGCATTTCAGTTTCTTCGACACGATCCAATGACGAGAGGACCATAAGTGTTTTTAAGAGGTTATCTTCATCACCATCATTCCAAAACTGGAATAGCAGATCATTCAGTGTTTGTATAAGTTTTTGGCCAATGTCTTTGAACTGGGATTTTTGGTCGGGTTTTATTAAATTCTCACATTTATCTATGGAGAACTTTAGCTGGTTGTACTGCATGGATGCACGGTCTGCTAGGGCTATTCTTTCCTCTGTTTGCTTTTCTGAAATGGTGCTCAGGATGGTTTCTAATGATTTGAGGCTGTTGAAGGTTTGACTGTAATATTTTAGGTGTTGCTTTTTCTTCTGTAATGTGTGCCGTTGGCTCATCCACATTGTTAGCTCTTTCATTGCATCTTCTAAGCATTGCTTTACACTCTGAAATCAAAACAATTTATAATAGAACAGCATCTTGTTTTTATAGAACTCCATTTACTTTTAAATTGTGATGAAAAGGTTTGTTACACTATTTTAGTTAATTTGGCCTGTCTTGCTGGCAAGCAAATTACTTACAACAACTTCTTCATTCAACTGTCCAAGTGGCACTTGGATTTTTGATATAGCTTTATCGAATCCTATGAGTGTGGCGCAAAGATTGACGAAATTAGCGTAATCCTTGTTGATCAACTCAATCATAGCCAGTCGAAGGACTTTCAAATAGATCCCCAGATCATCTCGCATTGACTCCAAGGAAACCACGTTCTGGTGGTCTGATAAAAAGTTATCTACAGAGAAGTTGGTCTGAAAACATAGTATATAATAATAACTAATATTTTACTATCAAGAAAACTTGGAAATTTAATGGGAAATCCAACAATTTCAGGCGAATAGCCGACGAGTACCTTCACGAAGTCGTTGCGGTCAAAGCACAGCCCTCGAGGGGCTGGCGGCAACGGAAACTCTACTGTATCCTGCTCCATTGTCTTGAGCCACTATTATTTTACTAGAAAGGCACCATTATTGAGAGGCAATTGTTTATAAATAATTAAAATGTGTGGCCGTCTGCTTACGGCGACCATAGTTTGACATGGGTGACGTTTGACGTATAACACAGCGACACATCATACGTCAAAAAATGTGTTCGGATACATTTTTTCGCACATATTATAAAACACATTTTGCAAAAAAAATCTCTTTCGAGGATTTCAAGTAAAACTTCAAAAAAGTTTGTAATTCAAGAGACATTGTAACGTAAAATACCTACCTATTTAATTCCAAAGGTTCCATTTTATTTAAATACAAAATACTACATATTTACCTATAAATAACGATAAATAAAATAACTAGTAGGTACCTACCTCCCTATCGATTCCTCCTAAGTAATCCGTAGGTAGACCTATAATGCCGCAAAAGAGAATATTTTGAATTATTTAGGTAGAATATCTAGCAAAAAATATTTTTTTGCTAAAGTAATAGGTACCTCATCATCATCATCATCAGCCTATATTAGTCCACTGCTGGACATAGCGACATGTCACAGCTTGGCGCATCCAGCATCTGCCAGCAGTCTTTCGCAAATCGTCATCCCACCTGGTCGGAGGGCTTCCTACACAACGTTTGCCAAGTCGCGGTCTCCACTCAAAAACACGTTTACTCCAACGGTTGTCAGTTCTTCGCGAGTTATGGCCGAAATAATACCTACCTACCAAGTAATATTTAGTTTTCGTAAGTACTTACCGGCATAATATGATATAATTTTAGGTACCTACCTACTTCAAATAAACTCTCCATTTCTCTCAATTTCATACAGGTAAAACTATAATTTTCTAATCATGTCATTACGATAGGTTCGGTAATTTTCTAACTAATGAACCGATAAGTGGATAAACAAACATAACAAGGGGAACATTTACAGAAATTACCTACCTAACTAATTATCTATTTAACTAGATTTAATATCATTAGATTCTGTTCAGTCTTTCTATAGATTTTCTCGACCCAAACATGACGTTTGATTCCGAAAACTTGTATTTAAGCCGAGCCAAGTTAGTGATGAAGATTTTTGGGGTTTGGGTACCTCCGGAAGACGAGGGGTTCGTCATGAAGTCCTACAGAATCTTTACAGTTTCCTCGCAGTTCCTGTTTCTATTATTTCAGATAATTTACATCATTCAGGTACCTACCTAGGTTGATCCTCCAAACTCATAGTAGGTACCAACTGGCTAAAATGAAGGAATGATTTTGTAAAAAAAATAATGCGGTAGGGTACAGCATTTGCATCATGTCGGGTAAAAGTCTCGTCTTTTCTCTGCTAGGCTGCGGGAGTCTATCGCATAAACGCAGTCAAGCTAACCCTAGTTACATAATTAAACCCACGGCCAGCGCGGCACGAATACTTGGTAAAACCACCTAGTGCGTCCCTGCCCAAATCGGATGCAAGACATCCGGTGTTGGGACATAGGGCGTTAATTACGAAAACGAATGAGAGACCAATGGAATGAGATTATTTTGGTACTTCAGCACCTTGCTCTGATATTAATTATGTTGTCTGATAATTAATAATTATGTTACACAAATATGCCTTTGTTTTTATGTGTTATTCCAGGGCTAGAACTACGTCTATTCAAAATTTCAGCCCGATCCGTTCAGTAGTTTTTGCGTAAAAGAGTAACAAACATCCATACATTCTTACAAACTTTCGCGTTTATAATATTATGAAGGATTTGTTGACAAAAAATTACTAAGTTTAAATCGTGGTAGTAGGGTAGTATGATACCAACGTCATTCCTATCCACAAAGGTCTTATCTTCGGTCTTATCCACTCTTCCTTCTTTTTCCTGACCAGGTGTGGGGTGACTGGGAAGCCCTGTCCCAAGCCTCGTACCTTCTCTTCACGCAAGCCTGCCTCTGCTTCAAAGTCACCGTTTTTCTGGTTAACATGGAAATGCTGAAGGATCTGCTGCAGCGCATGGCTTCGGACACGTTCCAGCCGCAGTCGAAGACACATGAGAAGTTGGTGATCGGATTGAACGATTGTTGTAGCTGGTGGAAAGTTGCGATGGGGTATGAAGGGTTCTGGCGATGGGGGAAGTACGTACCCCAGGTTGGTGTACTCCTGTGTCCGCATTTAGACTCTGTTCGGTTCATTATGCGTGAGTCCCCAGTACGAAGTACCTGCCTATTTAGGTGCCAGTTATCTCTTAAAGACTTGAGATTCTTTCTTTTTTTGAACATGAAGATGACAAAATAACTAACGGTCGGCATGATGTAGTTAAAACACTTTTGTCGCTTACGAGACTTGCTTCAATTTTAGTCAATAATTCCCCAATAAAGAGTTTTGAAAGTAGAAAAGTTCTTTGATCAAAGTTTCCCCAAACTTTTTGTTCTTCATGTCATCCTCATCGCAACTTTTCACCCTAATTGCCCCAGACGAAGAATATATACATAGTTCTGTCAAAGGATTCTAAGCTTTCAGGCGACCAGAATAAAGCGGTTTCTGCTGACGTTCATGATAAGCTCCCAGGTGACGTGCGGCATGTGGGCGTTGAAGCCTCTGTTTGATGATGTGGGCAGCAGGAAGTTCCCTTTTGATATCTGGTGAGTCAAAAGTCAAAGTTCTGTGACTTAAAAATGCTGTGTATATAGGTAAGTATGTACGTTATATATTTAAAAATAAAGTGGTCAATTCACTTTACCTCCTCAATCACAAAAGGAATAAATAAAAATATAATTAAGTTTAAATTGATTGAGTGTATTAAAATATTAGCTTGACATACCTAAATGCAACAGAGATGAATATCAGCTACATGGCTATAGCAAGCTACAGCGAAGTGCATGCTACGTCGTAGCACAAGCTGTAGCACCTACACTGAGCTACGTCGTAGCACATACCGCGTATCCGCAGCTACACCCAGATACGTTGTAGCACAAGCTGTAGCACCTACACTGAGCTACGTCGTAGCACATACTGCGTAGCCACAGCTACACCCAGCTACGTCGTAGCACTAGCTGTAGCATCTGCGTAGCCGCAGCTTCACCTAGCTACGTCGTAGCACAAGCTGAAACCACTACACCGAGCTACGTCGTAGCACATACTTCGTAGCCGCAGCTATACCCAGCTACGTCGTAGCACTAGCTGTAGCACCTACACTGAGCTACGTCGTAGCACACGTCGCGTAGCAGCAGCTACACCCAGCTACGTCGTAGCGCAAGCTGTAACATTTACACCGAGCTACGTCGGAGCACACACTACGTAGCCGCAACTTCACCCAGCTACGTCGTAGCACACACTGTGGCACCTACACTGACCGATTTCATCGCATATGTTACGCTCTTGATGAAATAATACAACGCAATTCGTTTTAGACCCTTCCATCTTCTTTACCCTCACCTCATCGGCAATGTCCTCCAGGATGCCCGTAACGCCGGAGAAGTCTCCGCAGTACCACCTCGGGTACACGTTCCAGCTGGTCACCATCTGCGTCAGTGCCTACATGTACTTCGGAGTGGACAGTGTGGCGCTGTCGTCAGTCATCTTTGGGTGCGCGCAGCTGGATATAATCAAGGATAAGATTATGAGCGTCAGTGTTGTTTTTATTCCCTACTAGCGACCCGCCCCGGCTTCGCACGGTTTTATTATACGTTTAAACCTTCCTCTTGAATCACTCTATCTATAAAAAAAACCGCATCAAAATCCGTTGCGTAGTTTTAAAGATTTAAGCATTCAACGGGGCATAGGGATATAGGGACATAAAGACATTGGGACAGAGAAAGCGACTTTGTTTTATACTATGTAGTGATAAGAGGACTGTTATATTTGTTTTTCAAAAAAGCTGTAAAGGAACCTTAGATAAATGCTATACGAATATAATAAACAGCAATATTTTATTGCAATATGCTTGACTTACGAATAATTTACGAGTAGGTATTACGTTTGTATAGGCCAGTCCTGGATTTATAAATAGGCCGCATAGGCAGCGTCCTAGGGGGGCGGCAGCGTCCTAGGGGGGGCGGCAGATTTTAGAGGACGGTCACTCGATTGCAGACGATAAAAGTCAAACACGTTCTCTGGTTTGAATTGGAGCGATTTTGCAATTTTTATTTAGCTGTTATTTCATTTTTGGGTTCCTTATGCTTACCTTAACCTTGTATTCCTAGGGGGGGGGGGGTGGCTAATAATGAACGGCTCTGTACATAGGGCGGCGGAAAAAAGTGGCCTACACTCATAAAAAATAGAAATCCGGCACTGGTATAGGCAGTTCATTCTTCGGAGGGCTATGAAACCGCGTTCAACTATAGTAGAACTAGAGAGTAGAGAGAAAGAGTAGAATTTATAATTTTTTACACTCAAACAACACTTATATTGTTGCTAGATAAGTTCGAGTTATGGATTGGTATTAATATTGGACTTTACTTTTTACTTGTATGTGACGTCACATGTATCTGATCCTCACCATTAGGAATATAGAATCAGATTTAGTTACAACATAAACGTTGTTTTTTATTGATAATACAGTTACTAGATTTTATTATCTTTTGGAAATATCAATGAAGGGTGCTCAAATAGCCTATTCGACTGTTTGTTTTTTCCAGGTTCAGAGCATTGGAAGGATTCAGGGTCAAGAGTTAGCAGATACTTTAGAAGAGAACTACAATATACTAATTGAATGTATCAAACAACATCAGGCTGTGGTTGCGTAAGTTATCCCAATAGTCCATTGAAATGTTACATTTTTTAGGCCTAACCTTGCGTTTTTTAGAGGCGCAATTTTATTTTTTTGATGTGTAGGGGGGGTCAGTGTAAAGCTAAAACCAAGTTTGTGGGGTCGCCACCCTTGTCCCACGGCCGCCATCTTGAAAATAGGGGTTGAAATGGTTTTTACAATATATCTCTTAAACTATTTATCTGATAAAAAAAAATTGTTAACATTTTTTGTTGCAAATTAAATTCTCTACAACTTTAATCCAGTAACTTTTTGTCGTAGATCTAAAAATAAAAAAGTTATAAGCGAAAATCTTCAGAAGAGGCCGCCCTTTATAATTAGTCATAGTTTGTAGTATTTAATGTATTATTTTCTTTATTTGTGTGGTAGGTTTATGTATAATAGAGAGTTTTAATTCATTCATTCATTCATTCGTGTCTAAAATCATTCAAAATCGTCTTCACGATTAAAAACAGAATAAAATACATCCGCACGTGGAGAAATATGTAGCACAACTAAAAGATATAGGTTAAACAACAACTTCAACACAATGTTATGAGCTATTCTTACAATAACAGAGGTAAGTAATAATAATAACAATAGCAGGCAGCTGTTATTTTGTTCCCTCATGGTCATTTGGGTATTTTTTAGCTGAACAGTATTCTCGGTAACGGCCATCAGATTTAAAATTATTTTAAAAATCAATAATTGTTAAATCCTGTTATGGAGTGAAAAAGAATCAATAATTAATTTTTAATAATATTGCAAAATTTATGATTAAATAAATTATCATAACAAAGTAAAAAAAAAACATTAACTGATGACATATTATTAGTACACACGTATAATATAGGTATAGTTAAGAGAACCTACTGAAAAATAGTACTCACTTCGAAAATAATACATAGAAACTACAAACTAAGTATAAAGGGTGGCCTTTTCTGAAGATTTTCGCTTATAACTTTTTTATTTATAGTTCTACGACAAAAAGTTACGAGACTAAAGTTGTAGAGAATTTAATTTGCAACAAGAAATGGTAACAAGTTTTTTTATCACATAAATAGTTTCAGAGATATATCGTAAAAACCATTTCAACCCCTATTTTCAAGATGGCGGCCGTGGGACAAGGGTGGCGACCCCACAAACTTGGTTTTAGCTTTACACTGACCCCCCCCTACACATCAAAAAAATAAAATTGCGTCCTCTAAAAAACGCAACCCCAAATGTAACTTTTCAATGGACTACAATAATGACAAGAAACGATCAACACATTAATTTTGAATTCTGTCAAGTGATCGAGCTACTTCGTTTTTTGACAATAGAATCCAAAATATAAATAGCATAAAACAAAGGCATTTCATAAATTTTAACGCGGCTGAAGCCGCGGGGCGCACCCAATAAACGATGTAAAAATGGATTAAGCAGGTCGTATCTTATGTTTCAGGTTTACAGAGCTGGTAGAAAACACCTACCACACCTATTTACTTTTCCAGCTTACGGGCTACGTTGGTCTTTTTTGCATGTCGGCACTCAGAACTTCAACAGTAAGTTAATTAAGATATATCCAGTCAAATATTGTTAATCGTAAGGATCATGTTGCCTTGGTGCCTCTAGATTATTTGTTGCCAGCGTACTAGTTCTAATTTGTAAATATGTTAATCTGTAATTTTCAAGCAAAACATATAGAAATACTAAAAACGGTAGTCGTATTTTTATGATCATCATCACTACATAGTATAAAACAAAGTCGCTTTTTATGTCCCTATTTCCCTATGTCCCTTTGACTTCTTAGATCTTAATAAACTAATAATAAATTAATAAACTACTCAACGGATTTTGATGCGGTTTTTTAATAGATAGAGTGATTCAAGAGGAAGGTTTATATGTATAATAAAACCGTGCGAAGCCGGGGCGGGTCGCTAGTAGTTAATAAAAACTTAAATAATAATATTATTTCTAGTTGGACTGGCGAAGCGTGCAGTTCTTCTCAATAATCAGCTATGTGTTTGTGATGCTGACTCAGCTCTTCGCATGCTGCTGGTGTGGACACGAGCTCACTCACAAGGTGAATTTGATGCTAAGACCAAAATATCATGAACTTTACCATAGAATATCATTTATTTCGACACATATTACATAGGTAGTAAAATAAACATAAAATTAAGCAATAAACACGGATTTCTATAAGCTAAGAGACAGAAATGATAGGCGTTAAATCGAGTTTTGCCTTTATGACCCTCTGCGGAAATAGGTGTTGGCTCAGCATGTGCTGAACGAGCTGTTTATCAGACAAAACCGTTAAACCTTTACTGTTGGCTTTCCTGACGCAAAGTCTATGACAAGCTTATTTTATGCTTGTGTTATTATTATAGTTTAGTTCAATAATTAGATCATATATTTTTGACGACCGATGTGGCGCGGTGGGCGAAGGTCCGCCTGCGACGCAGGAGGTTGCGGGTTCGATTCCCGCCTCGGAACAAATTTGTGTACGATCTGCAGAAATTTGTTCCGTTGGTCTGGGTGTTTTCTATGTATAATAAAAAAATATCTATCTATGTAATGTATCGTATTAAGTATATCAGTCATCTAGTACCCATAACACAAGCTCTGCTTAGCTTGGGGCTAGATGATGCTGTGTGGACTGTCCAGAATTATTTATTTATTATTTATTTATTTATTTATATCACAAATATTTTCATTCATCATTAAAAATGAAATGCAAGTTGTAAGTTGGTTAATTGAAACATTTCGATGTGGCACCCAACGCGGTACAAATGTTTTCTAATTGTTCTGACTGATCCTGTGTACTCAATTTAATTATTAACATATATTATGTCCGAAACAAAAGATTTGATTAAAGTTGTCGCCCAACATGGGGCAATTCTTAGAGTTGTATAATTCAGTTAGTTAACAGGAGCACTAATGTCTTCATCATTACAGAGTGAAGAGCTGCACACCATGATGTACCACTGCATCTGGTACGAGCAGAGTCTGAAGTTCAAGCGAGCGATGGTCTTCACCCTGATGCGGATGAGACGTCCACTAATCTTCAAGGCTGGGCACTATATCCCACTTCTGATGCAGACTTTTGTTGCTGTTAGTATATCTGCAGCTCATTGTTCTTTAACTTTTGATACCTTCCTATATATTTCTAGTTCAATAGTCCACAATCGTCTGAAATTTAAAGCCATTTTATTGCACACGATACTTTAAAAAATCCGAAATTTTTAACATTAGGTAGGTACATATTTTATCAGTTATAGTTACATTTATAAACAAATCATTTGACTAGAAGTAAAAAATATTTGCTAATCGAAACTTACAGTTCAACTTACAGCCTTCTTACTTCAAAAAATATGTATATTATAATTTTAAAGCAATTTAAAACTACAAAGCAAAGTGAGTAAAGTGAAAAACATTTCTTTTTCTTTCAGATTCTGCGCATGTCGTACTCCTACTTCGCAGTTTTGAATTCAACGACATAGAAGATTTGGATACATGATGATATAATTTTGACTAGTTGTAAAAACAATGCACTAGTAAAGATGTCTAGGTTCACTCATAGCCAAGAACCTTGCACGTATAAAACTTACGCAGCTTATTCAATTCATTATGACTGTAAGTGGGTTATCTACGAACCTAGTTTGTGTTGGAAGAACACCAACATGTCATGTCTCAACGAAGGATTTCTTTAGGTGATTGATAATGATAACGGTTCTGTGCTCGCAGGATGCGGAACGCGCGCGTGTCTCGATAAAGAATGGGAACATCCTCGTTGGGTTTTCTTCCAGCACAAACTAGGTTCTTAGATTACCCGCTTCCATTCAATGAACTTTATAAGTACATATCTACCTGACGCCCAAGTTGAAACACACATTGGACAATGAATCTAGAAATAAATCGACATGTTTACACTCTCATGTTGTATGATTTTCGTTAGTATTATGATATCTTATGTATGATGGGTGTTTTTCGAACACAAACTACATAGGTTCTTAGATAACCCGCTTTCAATGAACTTTAGAAATAACTGCCGCTCAAACTAAAACACACATTTGGCGGCGCAATGAATCATAAAATAAATTAGTCTCTCACATATTGTATGATATTCGTTAATATTTCATTAGTAGGATATTGTATCTACGTCCTATGATTAAAATAATGATGCATTATAGGCATTATTATTATAAGTATAGGACAATGTGTTTAATTACCTTAATAAACAAACACTAGGGTCTTATGGGAAAACAACAGAAAGCAGCAATTACAAATAATGAATGTATTGTCAAGGTATTTATGAAAGGCATAATGCACAGCACATAATGCAATCAAAAGGTGCGATAATTTTATTGACCTCGTAGACCATTACAATTACCTACTACAATAATTATGTCGAAATGTTATACTGTTTAAATACAAACATTCAAAGACTATGTCTGTTATACAGGATTTACTTGCTTATTTACCTACTTTAAGTCTATTTCGCCTCTTCCACTAGTGGACAAAAGAGTGAGGCGAACTGAAAATCAATTATCACTTTATTTCTTATATTATTTTGATAGTTATGTACCTATAGTATTAAATTTGACTTGTCTAAGTGCTTATTTTGAAAGCCTAAAGAAATAAAGATATTGATTTCCTATTTCTGATTTCTAAGGCGCTCGTCAGAATATCAACTTTACAAAAGCGTTAACATAAATACATACCTAACATTAGTTAGGTTAGGTTAGGTTAGTTAGTCCCATATTATAGTTATACTATAATAGAGTTGATTACAACTCTATTAGAGTATAACTATAATATGGGAGAATAAATGCAGAAACAAAAAATTATTTACCAATTGCGGCAATTATAATTTCATATCCCAGTCATGGCGCTCATTAGGGGAGGCCTATGTCCAGCAGTGGACTAATATGGGCTGATGATGATGATGATGATCCCAGTCATAAAAGTAGCTGAAGCCTAAATATCAACTAAAATAAAGCCGACATTTATGTATCCGTTTCATTTATCAATTATTTAATAGATAAACTCAGAAAGAACGCCCACTAGGTACCCATCACTGCATAATAAACTTAAGGTTGATCGTTTCGTGTTCGCGCGAGTTTTCTTTTTTGTTGTTTTTATATTTTTGAGTTCTACAAGGAATAAAATAAACGGAAAAGTAATTTCCCACACACAAATTTTCACATATTTTTATGCACTTCAAGAATCATCATCAACCTATATCAGTCCACTGCTGGACATAGGCTCTCCTGATTCATGAGGGATCCAGCATCTGCATATATTTTTGCAGATTGCCATCCTACCTGACCGGAGGGCGATATACACTACGTTTGCCGAGTTATGGTCTCCACTCAAGAACACGTTTACCTCAACGGTTGCCGATTCTTCGCGAGATATGGCAGGCCCACTGGCACATCAACTAGCGGAATCATCATATTCTCCCAAACTTCAATTGAATCAAAGTTATTTTTACATAAGATAATAGTAATTTCATAAGATAATAAAATAAATAGTAAATTCATAAATAGTAAATAATTCATAAGATAATAAATGGTTGATGATTTGCGGAAAATTCTTTATCGCTTGTTTTTTTCCTTGTAGAACGGAGAAAATTAACAAAAACAGAGAATGAAAAATAAAAACCACAAAAAACTTATCTCGCGCCAACACGAAACATTCTATCTACCTACTGTTAGATATGCGTTAATGTGAGGAGTAGACATTAACGTAGATACCTAACCTACGTTAATTCTACAGTACCTACCTATTAAACACCAAACAACTGTTAGTTGTTTATGGCGTTTAAAATTAAATTAGTGACTAGTAACGTGTCTTTATTTAATAATGTGATACAAACAGAGTTCAGTAATTATTGTTACTAGTCTTCTATAAAAGCGTGAACATCGCCAACTCTTGTGCTTTGAACGAGACGTTCCAACAAAGTAATTCATTTAGAGTCAAATATGATTGAATCTTACGCAGCTTTATTTCTCGGCCGTGCTAGAGACATTCTTAGCTTTTTAGGAATATGGTTCAGATCAGATAAGAGCGTTCCCCATCAGATCTTTATGGTTGTAATAATGGCGTTGGAATATTCATTTCTGACCTTCCAAATTATAATGATTGTACAGACTTGGGGCCATGTCAATGCAACTGATATGTCTTTGATGTTGACGCAATGCTCAACAATCATGAGGGTTACAGCTTTTTTAGCAAATGAAAGCAATTTTAGGATGCTAGTCGATTTTATGGAGAGCGAAGTGTTTAACCCAAAGAACGAAAAACATGAAAGGTGCGTCTTTGAATTAATATTTTTACTTGTTACAACTAAGGTCGTTTATTTTTTAAGTGCATTTAGTGTTTAGTGGGCGAAATCCATTACAGAATGGATTCCCAAAGACAAGAAACGACCTCGCGGCAGACCAAAGTGTCGATGGAAAGACGAACTAGAAGCACAAGTGTGGAAGGAAGGAAGGGAGGCCTTTGATCAGCAGTGGGACAGTACAGGCTAACAAAAAATAATAAAAATTTAGTTTTCGTTTGTATACAGGGTAGGTTTTTGAGACGGGAGTAGGTAGTTACAGAAAAACGTTCCTAGGAGGCCACTTCTTCAGATATTCTGAACAGCATTCACAGATTTTGGAAAGGGTATCATTTAAACGGTCAGCAAATAAACGGGTTTTGGTCAGCCGAAAAATAAATTTCAAGCAGAATAAATCATCTTGTGCTCGGCAAAAGTTACAGAATTAGGCAGCAATTAATGTGTCATTGGGCAACCTAAAAATTTACTTGTTATATGTAGATACTTATATTTGGATAGGTACTATATTTCTTTACGCATATGGCAACCTAGACATAATACGTTTTAGGATACTGAAGGAGTCATGCCAACAGCTGAAGACGCGGTGCCTCTACTTCTTCGTAAGTTCGTTGATAACCTGCACGCTCTGGGCCATGGTACAGTTCGTTGAAACCGGCGACGGGCCCATGGATTTTCCATTTCACATGTGGTAAGTACTTAACTACTATTAAACTACGTTCAACAGAGTAAACGAGGTTGGAAACCTTTTGAGACGGAAGAGCTAAAAGTTACAATGATCCAGTTTTGAGAGATACCTTTGGTTCTCTGTCGGATGTATTCGTGACGAATCCTGTCCTTCAGAGAGACTCCGAGCATAGCTTTTTCCATAGCTCGCCGAGCGATTTTGAACTGGTGGACCAGCCCTACCGTGAGTGTCCACGTCTCAGCTCCGTAGGTCATTGAAAACTTGAAAACTTTCGTTTTGAAACATTTTGAGACAAACTGATTAATAAAAAAGGTTCTAATTGATGAGTTGGACCCCCTTTGCAGGATGCCAGTTAGCCCCGCCCGATCGCCTGGACGAGAGCTCGGCTGGATCTACCAGCTGTTCACAATCTACGTCAGTGTCTTACTGTTCATTTCTGTGGACTATGTCATTCTGGCGATGATTATGTACGGATGTGCGCAGCTACGGATTGTTAGGGAGAAACTTAAAGAGGTACTTACCTACCTACCTACCTACAGTTCTTCTCTTTACCTACCAAAAAGAACAGAGTTTACTACTACGCGAGTATATACAATAATCGTACTTACTATCCATCTAAGTTTTGTAATAAATAACTAATGCTGGACAATCCACTCACAAGATAAGCAGAGCTTTTGTTATGGGTACTAGATGACTGATATACCTACCTACTTATTACAATACAGTACATCACATAGATATATTTTTTTATTATAAGTAAGCACATAGAAAATACCCAGAACACTACTAAGTACTTGATAAAACTGCTTGTGGCTTCAACTTTTTGTATTATTCCAATTTTCTGCTTTGACAATTAAAGACTAGTTTAAACCTGGAAACTGAATGAAAACTGGAATACCTAGTCTCTAAGATCAAGTAGGTACCTACGTTCTAGTCTAGATCTAACCCTCAACGTTATTTCTCACTAGAATTTTTCAGACTTAAGAGTACCTAGTCTGTAGCTCTGTAGGTACAGCTAATAAAAAATATAAATAAGATTTTTATTTATATTTTTTATTTTAAGATTATAAGGGAGAGAAGACTTGGTAAAAAAACAAAATGTTTGCAAGAAGTCAGCGATATCAAGACTAAGCATTCTTAGCAGTTCTTGATATTTTTAATAGAATAGAAAATAAGAACAAAAAAATGAGTAACAAAATAATACCTAATAAATTATGGATTTGATATAAATGGTGGTTTTTGATGTTTTAGGTTCGATCCGTCCCATTTACTATAATCAACAACAAACCCAAGCGAGATAAAGTACTGAAGAATAACAACATAATACTCAGTGAATGTATTCGTCACCATCAAGCCGTTGTAAGGTAAAATATCCACATTTTGTAGGTACGAATAGTGTACCTATCTTATAATACTCACCACATCATATCGAGGGCAGCATTCCTTAAGGACGTATCGAAATGAATATTTTTTTAATTTCGGTGTAGGTCTGTCTCTATAGCTTAGATACTTAAATTACCTACTTTAACACGCACTTAACTTAACATACTTTTTGTCTTATTATTTATATAATCAGTGTTTATGTTTATATAATTTTGCTAATACGATAAAATTATCTAGAATTACATAGTGCTGTACAGACGACGATAAAATTAATAAATTATATACCGTCGTATATCTACTTTAATCTATACTAAATATATAGTAACACATCGTAGTTCGCAATATTTGCTGTCATCAATCTGTCATCGAAAGTTTTTATTGTTGTTCCTGAAAAGTAGATAAGTATATGTAGATATATATACGTCCCTGTATTCTGCCAACGAATGAATAAATGAAAAAACAAAAGACTTTTCAAATTTTCTATGCAGGTTTATAGAAGCAGTGGAGAATACGTGCCACCTTTTCATCTTCGTTCAGCTTGCTGGAATGGTGGGAATAATCTGCTACATCGGCGTTCAGCTTGTTTCGGTAATGATACCTCAATCAAATAAAAAAAAAAGTAGGACTAAAATTACGGAGCTGGATTCTTCCCGTACTTAGTAATGTTTCTCGGTCATCTCGATAAATAATCGGTCATTATAGATACAGCATCAACCAGGTTCAAAAGCAAGCCGAGCTCGCAGTTATGGGTACCAGCACAGCAGCAGATATAGGTAGGCCATACCGAAGACCCAATCTTTAGCATTTGTCATATTTACCTACATGATTCAGTCAAGCTGAAGACAGGGCGCTATGGCGCTCATTAGAAGAAGCCTATGTCCAGCAGTGGACTAATATAGGCTGATGATGATGATGACCTGATTCAGTAATCCCATTTATATAGGCAAAAGTTTGGATGGATGGATGGACATAATTATGGATGTTAGTTGTTCCACGCTAAAACTGCTGAACGGATCAGACTGAAATTTTGAATACACGTACTTACCTAGTTCTACGTCTGGAATAAAACAAAGACTAAGTACTTTTGATCCATTAATGGTTAATGGTTAGAGCTTAAAATATTGAATTTGCTCAGTCACAATTTTACCTAATATAAATATTAACAATGAAATATGTAGGCTCAGACTATAGAACTATCTATAGTATATCTATATAACTATCTATCTATGGGTAGTCTGAGTATGTAAGTAAGTAGTTCCTAAGTTAGGTATCTACCTGCATATAAACCTGCCCTGGCTGAAATAGATACAATTTAAACTACGGACTAATCTGACTGCCTGACTTTTTGAACAGATTGAAGTTCATATCGATGTCCTTCAGTTCATTTCTTTGATGAACTTCCTGATGAATATGATGTACCAACTACTGCTCAACTGCTGGACTGGCCACGATCTGACAATATGGGTAAGTTTTATACAAATTGTCCTGACACTCAAGTCAAGCTAACGGAAGATAAGTAGGATCATGATGACTTAGAAAATTTAAAAAAAATCGCATATGGCGGCTCTAGAAGCGAACGAGAGCGATCGCAGGCTAACGAACGAACGCGAACGAAGGACGTCGTGGCGAAAGCAAGCGAAGACCTTCGTTCGCCTTCGGCCATGCTCCGTCGCCTATTTTTCTTAATCTAATAATAGACCCGTCCTCAGAGTGAGAAACTCCGAGACGCCCTATACCTCTGCCCATGGTACGATCAAGATCTGCAGTACAGGCGTATGATGCTGATCGCCATGGAACGTATGAAGAACCCCATCCGAATCCGAGCTGGTCACTACGTACCATTACATAGACCCACTTTCGTTGCAGTAAGTTTCTTTACACTTATAGGTACCTACGCCATTCGAGAAAATACTTACAAACTTATAATAATTATAAGTAGGTACGTATTTTCTCGAATGGCGTTTTTAATTACATAAATTATTTATGTAAGGATTTAATTCAATTGTATTGAGGCATGTTACTCATAATACTTAAAGCTACACAATCTACAGAGCATCATCTAGCTTTGATTTACTTTTTATAGACTAGATAATTAGATAATTTTCTGTTAAACAACAATGTAGATAACATTAAAATTTTGCACGACTAACAAGTCAAATATAGTGATACTCTAATTTAAGAACATCATTTGTTAACCTGTATTTAAGCAAATAAATACCATCATTTCATTTCATTTCCGAAACGACTGATAGGATCAAGCTAAAATTTTAAATAGACGTAGTTTTAGCCCTGGAATAAAACGTAATATACTCCTTTTATACCATAAATCAGT
The DNA here is from genome assembly GCA_944547425.1 of Eupithecia centaureata. Classification (NCBI taxonomy): domain Eukaryota; kingdom Metazoa; phylum Arthropoda; class Insecta; order Lepidoptera; family Geometridae; genus Eupithecia; species Eupithecia centaureata. Next base: position 4,416,155 of record OX155690.1, read on the forward strand.
TCCCATGGGCAAGAAATCGCCTTGAAGCGTTTCTATAGAAACAACGCACGCGAAGCCGCGGGCACATACCTACTCTTTACTTTTTTAATGAACAACAACAATCGTCAAATAAAATAATAAACACTATTTTTTAAATGTCTAAGATTCAGTTGCTAATTTCAAAGCAAGGGTTGCAACGTGTTGGCAACCAAAACTAGTCACCTGGAGTTAAATGGCTTTTAAATGCAGACGTTATAGGTACCTAACCAGTTTAAATGTTTTCTATGTAGGTACAGTCTATTATATGTGACTAATATGATGTTTAATATTTCAGATTCTACGCAGTTCCTACTCCTACTTCACGGTTCTTAAAACAACAAATTCAAAATAAAAACCCTCATTTCACAAATTGATCATTTATTTATAAATCGTGTATCACATTACGCGAAGTGTACATTCACGACGACATTAGGCAAAAGTGTGCTTACAATTCGAAAAACCATGAAAAATACATTTCCAACACTCAACAATGGTCTTAATTAAATTTTAATTAGAAAGTTGATAAATTCGTGCGATTAAATTGAAAACAGCGAAGGCCTAGTGTAAAATAACGTACAACCATAATTTAATTTTGAATGTTTTAGGTTAAATACCGGGACAAGGCTTATTTACAATTAATTGCTTAATTATGTCATTTAACATTTAAAAGGGTGTTTTTGTTATTAGGAAGCCTTTTCACGCGTACAAAAACAATGAACACCCAATTTAGTTTGCGAAAATTACAAGCACCATTTAGTTTTTATATTAGTGAGTTTTGTACACGATTGTCCCAAAGTTAAACAAGCTATGATAACAATAAAACTATTTTACCACATCCCTGACAATTCGTTTTCTTATTTTTAGTTCATTCTTTCCCAATCATGCGTTTGTTAACAGTGTTGATGTTTGATTTAACATCAAATTAAGGAATTAGGAAAAACTCAGTCGCAAAGTTTTTTAAGTTCACAGCTCATTTCTCTGTATATTTCGCGCATGATTTAATATCTTTAACAAAAAGTTCATAGAAATATCCTTTTTGATAAGGTTTCCATTACCTATTAAAGATCGTAAGCATGTTTTAGGGCATTGTTATTTCTATGAACTTACTTAAATTTTCGTGAGAATATAGGTAATCCCTGACAGATGGAATGCGTCTTATGCGTCTCATTTCAATTGACTAGGACTGTGGCAAATTGAAATTTGAAAATTCAAACAATTTTTAATTCATTTCAAACATAATTAAGCTACAAAAGTAAAGTACGACACACAAATTATCCAAAAATAAATTTACTTTAGCCTTCACGCGTAATAAAAAATAGAAAACAATTATTTTATAAAATCCGAAGTAGTTTGTTTTGCGTAGAACGGAACTTAATGGAGTTGAGGCAAACAAATATTATTCCGATAAATCTATAAATCGATTATCGCAAATTATAATCGAAACTTTCTACGTCATCATTTTTTAAAATTTTATCACGGAAGTACATATTCTACCTATGATTATTTGTTGTTCATTTTCAATTACCTAGGTACCTATCTACTGATATTATTACTGTCCTATTTCTAGGTTATGAAGGTTCCTATTGGAAATGCAGATTTTTCCAATTGTTTTTATTTATATAAACCTAATTTTATGTTTTACTTTGTTAAATTCAATTAAAATGAATGAAAATATTTTATGAATAATCGATTTTCGTTACTTAATCAAGTCAAAAATCGAATCAATTTTTTACGATTACATTTGGCTCATTTCTATAACTGTCAAACTGAAACGACACCGAACGCTTCCTAAGTGAAAAACAGTGCCGGATTTATATTAATGTAGACCACTTTTTTCCGCCGCCCCATGTACAGAGCCAGTAGCCATTATTAGCTGCGCACCCCCCCCCCCCCCCCCCGGGGTAGACATACAATTTTATTGTCTGCAATCGAGTGAGCGTCCTCTGAAATCTGCCGCCCCCCTAGGACGCAGCCGCCCCTAGGCCGCGGCCTATTTACAAATCCAGGACTGGTGAAAAAGACTTAAGTCTTTTATTGTCGCTCATAAAGTTCAAAGGTAAGGAACCCATTTGATTCTCATAAAACTGAGTGGCCCTTCGACCGCGTAAATTCAAGGTCACATGACCGGAAAAACACTGGCGCGTCATTTGTTTGGCCTCAATGAGAATTTTTATTGTTATCGACGATGAAATCGATATATGTACCTATTTGTGTTTCCAGGCAAAGGAGATCACCCAGGTTGGGCTAATATTTATTTTGCCGGCCAACAAAAAAAAAAGGTTGATTTGAATAGAACTCAGCATCACAAACATTTTTTATTATTACACCAAAGTTCTAAGTCCATTCCCTGATATTGTCCTCCGAGTTCAATGATGAACCTACCAGTTGCCTGTAAATGTTCTGCATAATAACTACGTGCCTGTTTGAGTTGGTATATACCAAGGGCAAATAAAATAAGTTCTTCTTCCGTTAACATCATCATCATCATCATCAGCCTATATTAGTCCACTGCTGGACATAGGCCTCCCCTAATGAGCGCCTTAGCGCCCTGTCTTCAGCTTGACGCATCCAGCATCTGCCAGTCTTTGCGGTAAAACATTGCGATATGGATAACGAGAAGACTCGACGTAGTTTTCCAAACGGATCCTCCTCTTGGCCTCCTTCTCGAAATTGTTTTTACCCAACTGCATAATCTGCCCAAGGTAAGTACTCGGAAACGATTTCGAGAAGGTGGCCTTCTACGACTACCGCTCCCGGATCAATTTGGCAATTGGTCATGAATTTGGTTTTTTCCAAATTCATGCCAAGACCGATGCGTCGCGAGGTTGATGCTAGGCCGTCCAGCATGTGGGTCAGCTCCTCTAGCGACTCCGCCATTAAGTAAGACTATGTCATCAGCGAATCGTAGGTGTGAGATGTAATTGCCGTTTATGTTTATGCCCTTACCTTTCCAGTCCAGAGTCTTAATTAAGCATATCTTCCAATGCGCTCGTGAACAGTTTCGGGGATATGACATCCCCCTGCCTCACTCCTTAGCGCAATTGGATGGGTTTAGACTGCTGGCCCTGTACTTGGACACTCATAGTGGCGGCTTTGTAGAGACACCTCATCACCTCTATATAACGATAGTCTACTTGGCATCGCTGGCTGTAAGGATTCTAGAACAGCCCAGGTTTCGACGGAGTCAAAGGCCTTTTCATAGTCCACAAAAGCGAGACAAAGGGGCTGATTATACTCTTCGGACTTCTGTATAATCTGCCGCACTGTGTGAATGTGGTCTATGGTGTCATATCCTCCGCGGAACCCGGCCTGTTCCGGTGGCTGAAACTCGTCGAGTCTCCTGGCGAGACGATTCGTGACCACTCGCGAGAATAGCTTATAGACGTGGCTCAGGAGTGTGAAGGGTCTATAGTTTTTAAGGAGGGTTTTAACGCCCTTCAAAAAAAAGAGCACCACCAAACTCCCGCTCCACGCCTTAGGAGTTCTCCCACTGTGAAGGACGGTATTAAAGAGGTTCTGTAGCTTCTGTATAACGGGGGCTCCTCCTGCCTTCAGAAGCTCTGAAGTAATACCGTCTTAAAAAAAAACAAAACTAAAACTTCTCGGTGCCCGCCATGATTTGGATTGGATTAGGTCGGAGCGTGGACTTCATCAGACGGTTTCTTTCAAGCTTTAAGTTGATATTCAGAGTGCCTCGGAGCATTCAGTGATCAGATCCGGTATTGATCACTGAGACATCTCTGAATATGTGCTTGCTATCCGTCATGATAAAGTCGATCTAATTTTTTGTCACGGTGTCGGGGCTTTACCATGTCCACTTCCGCTGGGGCTGTTTCTTAAAGAAGGAGTTCATTAAGAACAGCCCCTCTTTCTCAAGGAAGTTGACGAGCATTTGCCCCCTGTGATTCCTAACTCCATAACCATGCGGGCCTATTCGGGATACGTTGCCAGTCTGGATTCTCACCTTGCCGTTAAAGTCCCCCATAACAACGTTGAAGTGAGCCTTAGTGGTGTTGTGTACGGCTTTGGATATGTCTTCGTACATATCCTCCACTTCATCATCCGGGTGTGCCGAGGTCGGTGCGTAGACCTGAATTACCTTCATGCTATACCGCTTAGATAGCCGAAGGATCAGGTACGCTACCCTGGTCGACACACTGGAGATTTCTTGAACGTTGCTAGAGAGGGCCTTATTGACGAGGAAACCTACGCCACCCTGGGATGTTTTATCACCCTCGCGAAAGTAGAGAAGATGGCCCGAGTCTAGGGTTACGGTGTCCTCCCCTTCTCTACGGACTTCACACAACCCTAGAACATGCCATTTAATGTTCTCTAACTCCACTTCCAACTGCGCTAGATGATTGTCAAGCCTCAGAGTGCGTCCGTTGTACGTTACCAGGGTCAGTTTAGGAATTGTGTGGTAGCCTGCAGGCCGGTGATTCTTAGCACCCCCTGCCCCGCCGTTACCATGGCCACTACCATAGCCAGGAATAGCGAGGCGGCCGGGTCGGGCCTTTTTATATCTAACTTGCACATTATTACAAGAAATAAAATAAAAATTAGGTTTTACTACACAAATATAATGGATGTTTTGAGTTAGAATATTATCTCACAGACTTGACTTACAGCTTTAGTCTAGTAATAAAAAGTGTTCATTTTGTTACACTCTATTATAATATTAAGTTTAATTCAGGTGGCCGGCACTTTCAAAATTAGCCCAAAAATGTATGGGAGCTGGGTGATCTCCTTTTGTTGATAAGTACCCGTACGTGGTGGTCCAATTTTTGCATAAGTTACCGTATGCAGAGATTGGTGACTACGATTGTACCTATACCTCGCTCTTGGATAAGAGTCCGTACAACGATAGATAGAAAGAGCATAGTTGCATATTAGGGTGATTCAAGAAAATCCTTTTTTCTTTTTTTTTACTTTCTAAATCGAGAGGGGGCGCTGAAGTGCCACTGTTGACATCGGCTCTGTGTAGGTATAAATTTATCATTTAATTAATAAACGCGTTTAACCAGTGATAAAAAACGTAAACCATCATTCACAAAGGCTCAATACACCCGAAGAGTGTTGAAACTAGGGGGTGCATTTCGAAATTTCGAAATTTCGTAATTTCGAAATTCGTAGGATTTTTTGGCCATTTTTCAATTTCGAAATTGGAGGCCTCAATTTCGAAATTTCGAATTTTTGGTTTCCATGATTTAACCAGGGATTAAATAATAATATGGGTACCTTGTATACCAACATCTCATTATTATACCCCCCGACCAGTGCTGGCTGAAGTTCTCTAGCAACTCTAGCAAGTAACCGCCTGAGGAGGTCTCTCAGCTCCAAAATGCTGGATGCTCTAACTGTTTTAAGAGCTTATTATCAACCACATCAAAATGTATTACGCCGTGCCACAGACGCAAAGTTCCTCTAAATAGAATAAAATACGCATATAAATAATTTAAAAAAAGTCGTGTTTACATAATTACATAATTTGATTGTGCAAAATATCGTCCATATACATCAACGTAAAATCACAATAAAAAGTGAACCGGATAGTAACTGGATACTAAATAAACACTACAGATACAGCTATAAGAGGATCAAAAAGATGAATCAGGAACCCGTGAAGTTAGAATCTACGCAGCTGGCTTCAAAACCGTAACAGGGACGGGAGACGGCGGCGCTCACTCAATAGACCTCTTATGCATATCAATAATACTAGGCAAACACAGCTCCATATTCCAATGTGAATATGTAGCAGTAGCCCAGAGAGCTGTACACAACAGAGGAATCAGCGACTAAGGCGTACGTATTCTCTTTGACAGCGCTGCCATACTCAGATCCCCGGAAAGTAACGGCTGCAAGTCCATTCTTGTGTTTGAATGTCACCTAACATTAGAAAAGATAAGAAAGACCAAGAACAGGAGCATCCTTCAGTGGATCAAGGGATATAGCGGAGTACTAGGAACGATGACGCCGCTCATGAATTGACACACAGGGGATTGAAAACGATTTCAGAAGGGCCATTGCCCTTCCTACCTCTGGCATTCTTTTTGCTCCAGATATGGACTAGGCTCAGAACTATAGATATGTATAAAGAGCGACGACACACCTGTTTGAGTGCAGACAAGCCAGAGCGGTGCTTCCATTTATATAGATATCATCGACGCTAACAAATCGTTTCCTTTACCTAAATAGATTGGACATGCATATCTTGGTGGGAACACTAACGGGACGGGACACTGCCCACTAAATAAATAGTTATTCAAAAATGGAACGACGGACAATCCTCTTTGCAGAGGATGTCTTAGCGATGATGAAACAGCTGCCCAGGTAATCCTTGAATGCAAGCGAATAACAACACAATGAACATAAATCCACAACTTGCCGAACCTGTGAAGAATGAAGATCTCAGGAAGATTCTGCGCTTCGGGATGGAGTAAGGCTGGCCAAGCTAGCAAAATGAACGCGTAATGGATCAAACTGAGTCCGAACACGGAACCGCTTAGTTCGAGTGGATGGAATATCCACAAGGTAAGGGTGGTAATGCGCCGTACGCCTACTCGTCCTGGAGTGGAAGGGAGATGGTGGAATCAAGTAGTGAAGTTCCTGTGAGCATCTCCGAAATGTAACCTATGAAAGATCGATAGGCAAGCGACAAGCTGTCCCGGTGTAAAGTATCGCTGAACCTTGTTTAGGATTCCTAGCTTCATGGCTGCTATTTTAGCCTTCGACTCAATAAAGACACCAAAGTTAAGAGTTGGTGTGGTGTGAGCGTGACACCGGTGTCACTTGATGTAGTAAAATTGAAGTATTTTAATAATTTTTATATTTTGGATAAAGGAAATCACTTTTCCGACTCTAATTCTATCTGTAAAGAAAAGGAGTCACAGATCTCATCATCACCAGAGAATAAAAGCTATATTTTCTGTCTGAATTTCGAAATTTCGAAATTGAGCGTCCGAATTTCGAAAGTCAGTTTCGAAATTGAAAAATATCGAAATTGGACCCCCTAGTTGAAACTCAGTGAAATACCAACAATTTGCGACAAAAACAAACAAAATACAAGTGACATTTTTGAAAAAAGAAAGTGACTTTCTGCTTGTGTTCGAACTTTCAAAACCAAAAATAACAGTGAAGTGACCTCAAAGCTACCAGTTACACACTCTGGCAGGTCTGTTTTTTTCACATTTTCTACGAACTCACAAAATTGTTATAACCTAAAAAGGTCACTAACATTAGCAAGTCATTTTAAAACAAATTAATTAATAAGTCAAGAAAGTGCCATCTAGAGGAAAATGCCATAGCTAATAAAAGAAACACCAAGCGAGGGTTCACCTATAAATCAAACGAGACTAGCTTGCTACATAGCTAAAAGCTTCCATGAACCACCACAAGAGGGCGCTTCTTATCGGTGGATATACCTACTTTAGAAACTCAATTAACCGGACTAATTGTTGTCGATAGGCGTTCGGATAATCGAAAATCCGAATAATCGAATGTATGAAAAATTGCGGGTTTTGTTCAAATGTATTTCATGGGCCCCAGTAGCGTTAGCGAAAACTAATATTGTTACCCGCTCGTTGCTACGAGTAGTTTTATATCCTGAAGCTGAATTTTTTCGCCCAGAAAATAAAGATTTTGTATTTAATGACTTCCAGTTTAAACAAAAAAACAATATCCAAGTCATAGTTATTTTCATTTAATTTCTTCTAAAAATAATCTTAAAAGAGTTTGTTGCATCTACATTAACTGTCATTCTTTCACCTTGTATTTTCCTTTCACTCCATAATTCCATGACGAGATTTAAATCTGTACAACCATCCATTACTTGCCAAAAACGATTTATTGCCACCTAGTTTAACTATAATGCTTTTCACAGAGTAAAGGACCAGATATCGGTTGTCCAGTTGACCGTTTTTGTAAAAACCAACAATTTAAGCTTCTTCTAAAAGCTTAGTTTTAGGTTTCTTCATCATTTTACGATGTTTACTACCGTCTTCACTACCTATCAGGTGTACAACAAAATTTCACGTCAGAGCGTAGTGACTATTGGGCAGCGCGGGGGCGCGTGCGGGGCTGAATGCCAGTTCTGTTCTGCCACGTTCATTATAAGCCTATATCAGTCCACTGCTGGACATAGCCCTCCCCTAATAAGCGTCATAGCGCCCTGTTTTCAGCCGCTGCATCCAGCAGTCGTAGATCGTCATACCACCTGACACATTCATGCTTCCACAAATACGACTTGAGGTTTACTCGCGTAATTCCCGTTTCCGTGGGAATTCTGGGATAAAATATAGCCTATGCGTTATTCCAAACTATAATGTGGTCCGATTAGTGGGACTACATGGTCTAAGAAAACGTCAGTTTCTATAGTCCGATAAGTTAATCGAACCATCCGGAAAAAAAAGTTCATGTGGTCCGATCGGTAGGACAAAGGCAGTAGGACCACGTGGCCAGAGGGTAATCTTTCTCTGTGCCAAATTTCATCCATATACGTTGAGTAGTTTTTGCGTGAAAGAGTAACAAACATCCATACTTAGAAACTTTCGCGTTTATAATATTAGTTGGATATTGGTCGCGGTCGGTAGTCCGGATAATGGCGAATCCGTATAACTGAGGGCCGGATAATTGAGTTTCTACTGTAATGAGCAATCGACCGAGCCAAAAGCTACGCTACCCATCACAAGAGGGCGCTGCCTGTATATTTAGCGGAAACTTTCTCAACGACCAATCAAAAAATGGAAGAATTAACCTCAATGATAAGAAACCTCCAAAATAAATTTGATGAACAGACAGAGATATGCGACATGAAACAAAGCATAAATAGTAACAGAGAATAAAATTGCAAGTGTCAATCAACTAGGTCAGTGTCAATACCGGCAGTGCCTTTTACCTTATTTCTCAAAAATGAAACTTAATTTATCTCTAAAAACGGACGAATCATTCTCTTTTTCCAAAAGTAAAGCTTCTTTACATTCATGAAAAAGGTTAAAAAAGGATTAAAAAACTTTAATTCAATTAATATAAGCTAAAATTCTAAAATTCATGAATTTTATAGATAAAGAACATCATCTTTTTTGGTCCAAATATGAAAGTGCCGACCAATAAAAAAATATGCTATATTCCGTTAGAACTTGTCCCCCTTGTATTTATTATTATGACACCAAAGCTGTAGGGTCATTGTCCTTGGTTTTATTGGAGTTCAAAAATTCAACATCTTCATACATTTTCAGTGAATTTAACTAACAGTTGTTTAACATGGTTTTGTAGGATGACTTTTGCTAAACAACTGTTACTGTGATTTTGTTTTTTGTGCTATGGCTGCTAAAGTTATTTGTAGTCAAAATCTAAGTTTGGCCAAGCCCTTTCGAATGGCGTCAACCGCGATAGAATCAGTCAAACCAATCGTTTTACCTCCAAAAAATGATGAAAAATTATGAAAATTACGTCGATTGTCGTCAAGCTTTACGTCGATTGTCGTCAAGCTTGTCAAAATCAGTCGATTCGTTCAAAAGATCTCGTGAATGAAAGAAAACCGAAAAAAGGTTTTTTTTTTCAAATCATCCGAATTTCCTAGTTTTATCAACTCAAACTTGAAGATTCTTTATGAGGCTGAAAAAACTATGTCTTATGCTACCAATGTAAAAATCAGTCGATTCATTCTAAAGTTATTGCGGTTTGAAAATTCAAAAAATATTGTTCTATGAAACTTCTATCAGACTTTTGAGCCCGAAGAGCTGAAAAGCATAAAAAAGCTATTTCTTTGAGCTCAAAGACAACTTTCCGCTCACTCCATACCTAAGCGCTCAACATATCACTTATTTTCTTTTTGAGCTCTTCGAGGTCATAAATGTGATTTATGTGTTATTTTGAAATAGCATATAAATCACATTTATGACCTCGCTTAGGTATGGAGTGAGCGGAAAGTTGCAGGGATGGCCTTCAGGGTGAACCGTTTTTCTGATTTGTTAACGTCCCGCTAAGAAAATCGAAGATTTAAAAAAATCGGGAAGTTATTGGTTTTACCTCGTTTTGCAAAAATCGAATTCTCATCAGATCTCGACGTTCTGAGGTAACAGGAAGCTTCCCTGACTACCCCGCGAGGGTGTCACTGTGTCTTTATGTATGTACATGTGTATGTGTGTGTGGGTGTGTGTGTAAGTATGTAAACCTCTTATAACTTTCGAACGGTTTGACTGATTCTATCGCGGTTGACGCCATTCGAAAGGGCTTCGCCAAACTTAGATTTTGACTACAATTGGGACCGATAGATTTCACGAAATCTCAAAAAAACTGTTTTTTTTAAGTACTTTTTTTGGAATAACTTTTAAACGGCTCTAAGGATCAACTCCAATAACTAATCAGCTCTTAACCTTGAAAAACCACGTCGATTGCCGCTAATGCGGTCAAAATCGTTTGATTCGTTCGAGAGATATCGTACAGGAAAGAAAACCGAAAAAAGTGTTTTTTTGGAATTACCTACCCACTCCAATTTTTTCGATAAAAATTTTGTTGTTGATTATCTTAAAGGATGTGAAAAACTACATCGATTGCCGCTAACCGCGTGAAAATCAGTTGATTCATTGAAAAGTTATTGCAGTTTGAAAATTCAAAAATTCGTGTTTTATGAAACTTCTATCAGACTTTTGAGCTCAAAAAGCATAGAAAAGCTCGAAGAGCTTAAAAACATCATAAGTGTAATTTTAAGCACCGCAGTATGGAATTAGCAAGAAGTTGCAGGGATGACCTTTAGGGTGAACCGTTATCCAAATTTTTTTTTTAGGTTCCTTTAAGGCTGCTTACGAGTACATAATGGAGAATGTTCCTACTGCTCGTGGAAATGGATATTCGGCTATGATAAGAACCGGTGGGTATTTACATTGTTGATAGCCATGGAAATTTATGATTCTTATCTCCGATGATAATTAATCTGTTTTTTCAGATTATGAACGTGTGCCAGCCACAGCAAGAAAACGATACAGTCCGAAAAATCCTCAATCGAAGAAGAATATAAATAAACTGAAAGTAGTAGACAATGTAAGACAAAGTGATTCGATTTTAAATCCAAATGAGTATCCTGACCATTCCAACGTTGAATCGAGAACACTAACTCCATCGAATCTGACAGGCGTGGTTTCTTTTGAAAACACTGTGAATATGGAAAATGTTGAAAAAGTACAACAAGATCAAGCCTCTCGTGATCTTCAACCAAGTTCTGATGATCTCTTACTCAGATATCCATATATTCACCGAAAACCGGCAAGGGATAAAGGAGCCCAAGTTAATAGTTCGGGGGCTGGTTCTCGAAGCACGGGAAAAATCCTTCATATTTCAAAGTGCCCTCCAACGCTTGTAAACCAAATCCGTGAATATACGCAGAAACCAGAAGGAAACCAACTATTATCAATTTATCGTGAACATTTACATCACATTGCATTGACTCAAGGAATACCAGACAGCAGGATTCCAAATCTACGAACCTTTACATTTGATCTTCCCGAACCCCTGATCCAGGGTCCTAACATTGGATTAAATACCTCATTTGCCATCCAAAACCCTACCAACGAAGATAGCCAGTTCAGTCAACTAGAAATTTCAAAGTCATCGCCGGTTATTCGAGAATATCCACAAGTTTTGCCGAAACAGAAGACACCTGACCATTTTTCAGAAGTCGAGTGGGCTACTTCCGAACCTACCGCCCATAGTGAAGTGAAGCGTGCTTCACATGCATCGATTGTCTGTACAAATTCAGCAGAGCATCAGGATTCAATTGTAGAAGACATGGTAGTTGACGAGTTGACTGATGCGAGCTGTATTGAACAGAATGTCCTCTCTGGAACTAGCGCCGAGAATGAATCCTCTGCTAATCCAAAAGCCCTGGAAGAGGCAAATTATTCAGGGCAGACCATAGAGAGTTCTATGGAGAAAGGATCGCCAATGGTTGAAGCAGTTACGTCGAGTGGAATATCGTCGACGAAAGATGTTAATAATGATGAGCAAAGTAACTTTTCAGATTTAACTCCAGACGAAATTATAATTACAAGTCCAAACTCTAAAGAACAAGCAAACCAATTACTTATTTCTGTATTGAAAAAGACAGATGTCTGGGCGGATCAATTATATAATCTTATTCAAAAAATGAATATCAACTTCTCGGAAACCTGTCAGTTCGCTCATGATCTGCACGAATCATTAGTTCAGACCCAGAAAGTGATCGAATGTATGGCGAATAGATCAGAAAATTTGCGAGCATTGAAGAAGGGCAAAGTCACTGTAGTGACGTCTAAAGAGGTTACGGCAGAGGTTCAAAAAATAGCTGAAGTAAATCAAGCTGAGAAGAAAGAAGAACGAAATCTTGATTTCAGTATGGAGGAAGACGAAAAGGAAAACAACGATGTGGACTCTAAAAGTAGCGAAAATAATGATGATTGTGGTGAAGAAATCAAAGATGTGAAAGATCAGGATAGAGATAATGAGGTTCCAAAAAAGACTCGTGGGCACATTCGAACCTTTAAATTACCTCCGGAATATGATCCAAATGACACCAAATGGACACTAAAGTACCGTGAAAATGATCCGAAACTTAACCTCGTTGAACTTGTTCCTGGAAGCAGTATATATATAAATTCTATAAAACTAGCGCATTGTAAGCGATCCGCAAGAGACAGTAAAGCACTAGCTCGAAGGTTGTTAGAGGAAATTTTTACTCAAAGCGCGTTAAGTGTTTGTTCACTTACTGGCGTCAGAGCTAACGCTTTTGATATAAGTGGCACGAATGTCAGACCTGGGTTAGATGCGAATGCAAGAATGGCTATATTAACGTTCGTCGAAAAGCATGCTCTACAAAAAAAGTGGGGTACGTATGACCCGCAGAGTGTCATTAATACCTTACGCAGCAAAATTCAGGATATAAGAGCTAAACATGCTAAAACAGCGTGAAGATATTTTCTAGGTACTATTTTCGTCCAAATAATCGATTGAATCGGCCATGCTTTCCATTATTTGTTGTTCCTCTACCTAGTTAAATTTAAAACACTAAAAATGTATACAAATTGATTAATTGTTATTGTCAGTTTCTTCTATTTTGCTAAACCCTGTACATCAAACCCTACTTCGGAGACCATATCTGTGTCACCTACCACAAAGTACGCTAATTTATAAAAAGTACTTTGGGATAATGGCTTCCCGCTGCGCATTGTTTTTTAATGCAAAAATATCATGAAAATTCCATGACTAATGGTTCTAGTCAACTCAGCACAGGAATACTGGTAACTACTCGGCAACAGTCAATGTTTTAATGTTTTTTAATAGGTTTCAATATGGTGTTATGGTGTCAAGATTTCTATCAATACGAATACATTCGGATCAATTTAAAATAGAAAACAAAAAAAATGATGTGGTGTCATGGGACACCAGGTAGAAACGAAGTTCTTTCGGATAATATACGCCACGTGCTTAGACAAGAAGTTCAAATATATGTCGTGGCAGGAGGAAAGAGATAAAGAAAGAATGACGCAAACGCGTAATATTTTCGTTATATATTTTTATTACGGTCTAGTCTTAAATTTTTTTCAGTTCGGTCGCGCAGCAACATCCCTATCTCCTCTAAGCCTGCCGTATGCCGTTGTCCCAAAAAACCATTAAAACCGCCAGAGCATAATCATAAATATTTTATAGCATGATTTATAATAAAAATCATCAATCTGTGAATTGAAAGTAGATCTATAGGTAAGTCCCTGTAGAAAAAGATATTATACGTATTTTATTTAAGTACGTTTAATTAAAACAAAATATCTTCATTTACAGAAAAATTATTGACTGTTAAGAGTCTGATAGAATTTATGGTTTTTACCGAGTTCTGCCAACGAATGACTAAATAAAAAAACAGACTTTTCAAATACATATTCTATTACATTATGCAGGTTTATAGAAGCAGTGGAGAATACGTGCCACTTTTTCATCTTCGTTCAGCTTGCTGGAATGGTGGGAATAATCTGCTACATCGGCGTTCAGCTTGTTTCTGTAAGCGATACCTACCCTCAAATAACGGAGCTAGATTCTTCCCGTACTTAGTAGTGTTTACAAAAAATAGTAATATATATCGATAAATAATCGGTCATTATAGATACCTACAGCATCAACCAGGTTCAAAAGCAAGCCGAGCTCGCATTTATGGGTACCAGCATACTGATATAACTGGGTAAGCCATACCTACGAACCAATCTTTAGCATTTTTCATATTTATATGATTCAGTAATCCCATTTATTATAGGTAAAAGTTTGGATGGATGGATGGACATATGGATGTTAGTAACTTCTTCATGCTAAAATTACTGAACGGATCAGGCTGAAATTTTGAGTGTGCGTTCGCCCAGCGAAAAGTATTGTCTTTTCAAGAATCGAAAGATGCAGATAATTAGCGCCCTATGTCGTGTAAATGTGCCCAAAATTTTATATTTGTGCCTCCAACGGCTGTAGAAGTTATTTATGAAAAACTGATTTTGCTGCACGAACGTTGGCCCAGCGAATTTTTTTCTAAATATTTTAAATTTGCAAAAAGATAGCCTGGATACGAACCTAAATGTGCCGTGAAAGCCAAATTTGTGCCTCTAAAGATTTCAGAGATATTTAGTTTTTTGCTGGGCGAACGTTTTGGCGATTTCTATATATCGGAAACGGCTGAACGTAAAGTCATAATTTTTTGTATACAGATACAAATTCAAAAACCCTCATTTCACAAATTGATCATTTATTTATAAATCGTGTATCACATTACGCGAAGTGTACATTCACGACGACATTAGGCAAAAGTGTGCTTACAATTCGAAAAACCATGAAAAATACATTTCCAACACTCAACAATGGTCTTAATTAAATTTTAATTAGAAAGTTGATAAATTCGTGCGATTAAATTAAAAACAGCGAAGGCCAAGTGTAAAATAATGTACAACCATAATTTAATTTAGAATGTTTTAAGTTAAATACCGGGACAAGGCTTATTTACAATTAATTGCTTAATTATAGTCATTTAACATTTAAAAGGGTGTTTTTGTTAATAAGAAGCCTTTTCACGCGTACAAAAATAATGAATCCAATTTAGTTTGCGAAAATTACAAGCACCATTTAGTTTTTATATTAGTGAGTTTTGTACACGATTGTCCCAAAGTTAAACAAGCTATGATAACAATAAAACTATTTTAACACATCACTGACAATTCGTTTTCTTATTTTTAGTTCATTCTTTCCCAATCATGCGTTTGTTAACAGTGTTGATGTTTGATTCAACATCAAACTAAGGAATTAGAAAAACTCAGTCGCAAAGTTTTTTAAGTTCAAAGCTCATTTCTCTGTAGGTATATTTCGCGCATGATTTAATATCTTTAACAAAAAGTTCATAGAAATATCCTTTTTGATAAGGTTTCCATTACCTATTAAAGATCGTAAGCATGTTTAAGCATCGTAAGCATTGTTAGATATTTCTATGAACTAACTTAAATTTTCGTGAGGATAATCCCTGACAGATGGAATGCGTCTTATGCGTCTCATTTCAATTGACTAGGACTTTGGCAAATTGAAATTTTGAAAATTCAAACAATTTTTAATTCATTTCAAACATAATTAAGCTACAAAAGTAAAGTACGACACACAAATTATCCAAAAATAAATTTACTTTAGCCTTCACGCGTAATAAAAAATAGAAAACAATTATTTTATGAAATCCGAAGTAGTTTGTTTTGCGTAGAACGGAACTTAATGGAGTTGAGGCAAACAAATATTATTCCGATAAATCTATAAATCGATTATCGCAAATTATAATCGAAACTTTCTACGTCATCATTTTTTAAAATTTTATCACGGAAGTACATATTCTACCTATGATTATTTGTTGTTCATTTTCAATTACCTAGGTACCTATCTACTGATATTATTACTGTCCTATTTCTAGGTTATGAAGGTTCCTATTGGAAATGCAGATTTTTCCAATTGTTTTTATTTATATAAACCTAATTTTATGTTTTACTTTGTTAAATTCAATTAAAATGAATGAAAATATTTTATGAATAATCGATTTTCGTTACTTAATCAAGTCAAAAATCGAATCAATTTTTTACGATTACATTTGGCTCATTTCTATAACTGTCAAACTGAAACGACACCGAACGCTTCCTAAGTGAAAAACAGTGCCGGATTTATATTAATGTAGACCACTTTTTTCCGCCGCCCCATGTACAGAGCCAGTAGCCATTATTAGCTGCGCACCCC
Organism: Eupithecia centaureata; assembly: GCA_944547425.1. NCBI lineage: Eukaryota > Metazoa > Arthropoda > Insecta > Lepidoptera > Geometridae > Eupithecia > Eupithecia centaureata. Next base: position 4,432,436 of record OX155690.1, read on the forward strand.
CCCCCCCCGGGGTAGACATACAATTTTATTGTCTGCAATCGAGTGAGCGTCCTCTGAAATCTGCCGCCCCCCTAGGACGCAGCCGCCCCTAGGCCGCGGCCTATTTACAAATCCAGGACTGGTGAAAAAGACTTAAGTCTTTTATTGTCGCTCATAAAGTTCAAAGGTAAGGAACCCATTAGATTCTCATAAAACTGAGTGGCCCTTCGACCGCGTAAATTCAAGGTAACATGACCGGAAAAACACTGGCGCGTCATTTGTTTGGCCTCAATGAGATTTTTTATTGTTATCGACGATGAAATCGATATATGTATTTGTGTTTCCAGGCAAATTTTGTTGATAAGTACCCGTACGTGGTGGTTCAATTTTTGCATAAGTTACCGTTGTTAGCAGAGTAACTTGCTAGGGTGCGTGTTGGCCAGGTGGATTGAAATAAAATACACTCACATTTTATATCTTCGTTTATATTCACATTATTTATGCAGATATATCGGTATCACATCCTAGGATTCATTGTCTATATGTGGATTAATTATTACAGAGTTATGAGGACATTGCCTCGTCAAGATGTAGGAGATCAGACGGAAGTTACATAAACAACAGCGGAAGTAGAAACTGTCATAAAGACAAGATGATATTCACATGACAGCTGTCACGGCTTGACAGTAAAGAATACATTATTCTAACACTTCCCCTTATTCTTTACAATGTCATAACATACAGACTAAAACAAGTGACCTCATAATACATAATTTCCATCTAAAGCACTATCTAACCAACATGCTTATAATATTACATTTGCTTTACATTATGCAAACAAGTCATAAACTCTACATTGTCACATCTATATGTCTATAACATTACATTTATTTTGCTCTATGTTAAACAAACTAGTCAATAAGTTAAAATAACAAGGTATCAATTCAGATTCAAATCATTCATAAAATTATTATGCTTTGCTGAACAAAGTGGTTTAGTGAAAATATCGGCTATCATATTATTAGTTGGCATGTATCTGACATTAAAGTTATATTTCTGAATTAAATCTTTAACAAAATGATATCTTAGATCTATATGTTTTGTACGTTTATGAGAGTACTCCTTAGCCAATAACAATTTTTGTGCGCTTTGATTATCATTGAATATGATAATATTAATGTGTTTACAGATAATTTCATACATGAAATTCCTAATAAAGCACAACTCTTTTGCGACATCACAAATGGCCAAGTATTCAGCCTCTGTACTGGATAAGGCAACGCAACGCTGTTTTCTGGATTCCCAGCTGATAACGTCCTTGCCCAGTTTAACAACAAAACCTGTATAAGATTTCCTATCTTCCATATCATTAGCCCAGTCAGCATCAGCATAAGCTACAATATTTAATGCTGTATTTTTATAAAAACAAAGACCATGATCAATAGTGCCTGCTAAATATCTGAGAACTCTTTTAGCAGCAACCCAATGGCCTTTATCAAAATTTGTTAAGTATTGACTCAACTGACTGCAGCTAAATGTTATGTCAGGCCTAGTACAAACTGATAGATACATTAAACAGCCGATCAATTGTCTAAATTGATAAACATTATCATCTAACTCTGAATTTAATTTTGATTTACATAATTTTTCATTAACAATCATAGGCGTAGAAACACTCTTACAATCAAGCATATTAAATCGTTTTAACAATCGCTTAATATATTCACTTTGGTCCAATTTTAAAATATTCTTATCTCTAGTAATTCTCATTCCTAGACAACTTCTAAGTGGACCCAAATGTTTCACAGAAAAATTATCTTTTAGTAATTGATACAAATCATTAGTATTATTGTTACTCATAATATAAAAATCATCAACATAAAGAGCAATAATTGTCAAATTGTTATCAATATTTTTTACATAAACACATGGCTCACATTTATTTTGTATATAATCATTTTCAGTTAATAATTTATGTACTTTCAAATTCCACATACGACTCGCTTGTTTTAACCCATAAATACATTTTGATAACAAACAAACCTTACTTTCATCTGAGGCAAAACCTTGTGGTTGTTCCATATAAATAGTTTCATTTAAGTCACCATGCAAAAATGCTGTTGTTACATCAATATGTTCTATTTTCATATCATAGTGGTGTGCAAGAGAAAACAAAACACGCATTGTTGAATGACGTACAACAGGAGAAAAAGTATCATAAAAATCAATTCCTTCTTTTTGACTAAAGCCGCGAGCAACTAAGCGAGCTTTATATCTATCGAGTTTCCCTGATGTATCATGCTTTATCTTATACACCCACTTACATTTGACAATATTTATATTTATAGGTCTGTCTACTAATTGCCAAACATTATTTTTCAAAAGCGACTCATACTCCAACCTCATAGCATTCACCCATTCATTGCTATCAGAAGATGTTAGTGCCTCACTGTAAGTTTGTGGTTCATCAAACAGAGTACTAGCATACATACTTAGTTCATAATCATCATACCTTAATGGTGGCTTACCACGATTATTACGCACGGGGCGACTGCCTACAGTCATAGGTAATTCTACCGTATTAGTGGCGTCTTCCCCTCCTTCTGTAGTCTCTCCGGAGAAAACCGGCTGTGCCTCCAGCATCTCCGCCGAGAGATGATCATTTATATCACTGCCGCCGCCTGATTCAGCGTCTGTAAATTCATAAGAAAAATCATAAGTCTGATTTGTTTCATTTATTGAATTATTATCACTACTTTCATTTGGAATATCCTCAGCAGTCTCATTATTAATGAATAAATTATTATGACTAGGAATAATATCCTGACTAGATTGTTTTGAATTTAATTCATTATGATATTCAATTAAAGTGATCAATTCATTATTAAAATTTACATTGTCAATGTCATTGCATTTAAAATTCTTATAAAATTTATCCTCCATAAAATCCACATTTCTAGACAAAATAACCCTTTTTGGATTGGATGGCTCTACCAGTCGGTATCCTTTGGTAGTTTCGGAATAACCGACAAAAATACACATTTTAGCCCTAGCGTTCAACTTACTTGTACGAGTCGGCTCCTCAACCAGAGCATAAGCTATGCAACCAAATACACGAAGATGGTCCAAAGTCACACTGTGACCAGACCACATCTCCTCAGGCAACTGTCCTGCTAAAGCCGTCGTGGGGCTACGATTCTTCAAATAAATGGCAGACATCACTGCCTCACCCCAAAAACGCTTGCAGAGACCTGCCTGCAAAAGAATGCACCTAGCTTTCTCCATAATTACCCGATTAAGACGTTCAGCCACGCCATTTTGAGGAGCACAATACGGTACCGTCAATTGGTGAAGTATTCCTTCATTCTGTAAGAAGGACTTAAATTCTTTATTACAATACTCACCACCATTGTCAGAACGCAGGCCTTTCACACGAAGTCCAGTCTGCTTTTCTACAAAGTTCTTAAAAATGACAAAATAAGAAAATACCTCAGATTTCTTCTTAAGTAAATATCCAAAGGTCTTTCGTGTATAGTCATCCGTAAAGGTTAGTAGGTATTTAGCACCTCCCCAGCTGTCATCACTCAACGGGCCCAGGACATCAGAATGGATTAGTTCAAGTTTCTCACCAGCACGCCTTGCCTGTCCAATAGGATAAGCCTTGGCCACAGGCTTACCCCCAAGACAAGCAGTACATTGCTGAAGCTCTTCTTTCTGAAAGCGAACACTGCGAGAAATGTGATCATTAAGAACATTCATTCCATTCAAACTCAGATGTCCTAACCTCCTATGCCACAATTCGGCATCATTTGATGCAGCAACCTTTGCAGTCTGTGTTCCCTGCACCTGATGTAGGGTAGCCATCGACTGCTCCTGTATGCATGTACCTTTCATCCTATACACACCTTTATCTAACTCAGCAGACATAATGTGACTTCCATCAATGGAACATCCATCTTCATATATAAAACAGCCATCCTTTTTAAAAACAACCAAATAACCTTTCTCACACATTTTACCTACCGACAACAAGTTTTCTGATAAATGCGGAACATACAAAACATCTTTCATAATTTTATCACTATCATTGATTTTTATGTTGATACTTCCTATTCCAGAACATTTCAATTTTGATTTCTTATCAGCACAGTTTATCATAATATTGTTTTTCTTTAAATCCACAAACATGATTTCATTGTTACACATGTGTGATGTGGAACCACTGTCCACAATAAAATCTGTAGTCGCTGAAGTGAAAAATGTTGAAGCTGTCATTGTTTGATGTTGTTGTTGCTCTCTAGTCGATCCATCTTCTTTCTTCATCCGCTTCAACTTGTAGCATTTTGACTTTATGTGTCCAGGCTTCTTACAATAATTACAAATAACTTTTGATCTGGAAGTAACATTCCCTCTTGCTGCATAAGCATTGTTCAAGCCGCTTGTTTCAGAATTAGTTTTACGATATTCTTCTTGTATAAGCCTTGCACGAACCAGTTCTGAGGACAGTATATTAGTGATAGATGCCGTCTCCAAGGCTGACACCAATGTATCAAAATCCTGAGGGAGTCCACTCAAAAGAATTTCCGCAATTTCAGCATCTTCTATTACTTTACCAATATCGGCCAACTGCTGTACCAATGTAAATACATTATCTATATAAGCAGTCATATTTGGAAAGGTCGTGAAATCTACTCTGTGCAGCTGCCGAAGCAAGCTCACCCTTCGAAATAATCCTTTGTCTTCATAAACTTTTGACAGTTTTTCCCACGCCTGTTTGGCCGAAGTGACATCATACAGTAATTGATATAATGAGGGCTTCACACATAAAGAAATTCTTGCCAAAGCCCTTTGTGATTTACAATAGTCCGAATCTTCGCCAGTAACACTGTTCCATAGGCCTTCAAGGATCAAAGAATTTTTCATTGAAAATTTCCATGTCTGGAAATTAGACACGCCGTCCAATTTCTCAAAGCCAACGTATGTAGAAGATGGGCCCATTGGCATTCCACCCGGCACGGCATTCCCGCCCGCCGTAGATGGCGCCAAATCATCGCCCGCCATAATGTTGTCGATAGTTCGTGAGACTTGATGTAACCGATTCTGATTCTATATGTTCTCTGTAAGTGTAAACTCACCTTCTTGGCTTTCTAAGTCACAGGGCACAGGTCTGTGCTTACATCAGTATTCAATCCACACTGGCTGATCTTGATAAATCTATTCTGGGCCAGATAACCTGTTAGCAGAGTAACTTGCTAGGGTGCGTGTTGGCCAGGTGGATTGAAATAAAATACACTCACATTTTATATCTTCGTTTATATTCACATTATTTATGCAGATATATCGGTATCACATCCTAGGATTCATTGTCTATATGTGGATTAATTATTACAGAGTTATGAGGACATTGCCTCGTCAAGATGTAGGAGATCAGACGGAAGTTACATAAACAACAGCGGAAGTAGAAACTGTCATAAAGACAAGATGATATTCACATGACAGCTGTCGCGGCTTGACAGTAAAGAATACATTATTCTAACAACCGTATGCAGAGATTGGTGACTACGACTGTATACCTCGCTCTTGGATAAGAGTCCGTACAACGATAGATAGAAAGAGCATAGTTGCATATTAGGGTGATTCAAGAAAATCCTTTTTTCTTTTTTTTTTACTTTCGAAAACGAGAGGGGGCGCTGAAGTGCCACTGTTGACATCGGCTCTGTGTAGGTATAAATTTATCATTTAATTAATAAACGCGTTTAACCAGTGATAAAAAACGTAAACCATCATTCACAAAGGCTCAATACACCCGAAGAGTGTTGAAACTCAGTGAAATACCAACAATTTGCGACAAAAACAAACAAAATTCAAGTGACATTTTTGAAAAAAGAAAGTGACTTTCTGCTTGTGTTCGAACTTTCAAAACCAAAATTAACAGTGAAGTGACCTCAAAGCTACCAGTTATAACACTCTGGCAGGTCTGTTTTTTTCACATTTTCTACGAACTCACAAAATTGTTATAACCTAAAAAGGTCACTAACATTAGCAAGTCATTTTAAAACAAATTAATTAATAAGTCAAGAAAGTGCCATCTAGAGGAAAATGCCAAAACTAATAAAAGAAACACCAAGCGAGGGTTCACCTATAAATCAAACGAGACTAGCTTGCTACATAGCTAAAAGCTTCCATGAACCACCACAAGAGGGCGCTTCTTATCGGTGGATATACCTACTTTAGAAACTCAATTAACCGGACTAATTGTTGTCGATATAGAAAATCCGAATAATCGAATGTATGAAAAATTGCGGGTTTTGTTCAAATGTATTTCATGGGCCCCAGTAGCGTCAGCGAAAACTAATATTGTTACCCGCTCTTTGCTACGAGTAGTTTTATATCCTGAAGCTGAATTTTTTCGCCCAGAAGATAAAGATTTTGTATTTCATGACTTCCTGTTATCCAGTTTAAACAAAAAAACAAAATCCAAGTCATAGTTATTTTCATTTAATTTCTTCTTAAAATAATCTTTAAAAGAGTTTGTTGCATCTACATTAACTGTCATTCTTTCACCTTGTATTTTCCTTTCACTCCATAATTCCATGACGAGATTTAAATCTGTACAACCATCCATTACGTGCCAGAAACGATTTATTGCCACCTAGTTTAACTGTACCTAATGCTTTTCACAGAGTAAAGGACCAGATATCTGTTAGAATAATGTATTCTTTACTGTCAAACCGTGACAGCTGTCATGTGAATATCATCTTGTCTTAAATGACAGTTTCTACTTCCGCTGTCGTTCATGTAACTTCTGTCTGACCTCCTACATTTTGACGAGGCAATGTCCTCATAACTCTGTAATAATTAATCCACATATAGACAATGAATCCTAGGATGTGATACCGATATATCTGCATAAATAATGTGAATATAAACGAAGATATAAAATGTGAGTGTATTTTATTTCAATCCACCTGGCCAACACGCACCCTAGCAAGTTACTCTGCTAACAGGTTATCTGGCCCAGAATAGATTTATCAAGATCAGCCAGTGTGGATTGAATACTGATGTAAGCACAGACCTGTGCCCTGTGACTTAGAAAGCCAAGAAGGTGAGTTTACACTTACGGAGAACATATAGAATCAGAATCGGTTACATCAAGTCTCACGAACTATCGACAACATTATGGCGGGCGATGATTTGGCGCCATCTACGGCGGGCGGGAATGCCATGCCGGGTGGAATGCCAATGGGCCCATCTTCTACATACGTTGGCTTTGAGAAATTGGACGGCGTGTCTAATTTCCAGACATGGAAATTTTCAATGAAAAATTCTTTGATCCTTGAAGGCCTATGGAACAGTGTTACTGGCGAAGATTCGGACTATTGTAAATCACAAAGGGCTTTGGCAAGAATTTCTTTATGTGTGAAGCCCTCATTATATCAATTACTGTATGATGTCACTTCGGCCAAACAGGCGTGGGAAAAACTGTCAAAAGTTTATGAAGACAAAGGATTATTTCGAAGGGTGAGCTTGCTTCGGCAGCTGCACAGAGTAGATTTCACGACCTTTCCAAATATGACTGCTTATATAGATAATGTATTTACATTGGTACAGCAGTTGGCCGATATTGGTAAAGTAATAGAAGATGCTGAAATTGCGGAAATTCTTTTGAGTGGACTCCCTCAGGATTTTGATACATTGGTGTCAGCCTTGGAGACGGCATCTATCACTAATATACTGTCCTCAGAACTGGTTCGTGCAAGGCTTATACAAGAAGAATATCGTAAAACTTATTCTGAAACAAGCGGCTTGAACAATGCTTATGCAGCAAGAGGGAATGTTATTTCCAGATCAAAAGTTATTTGTAATTATTGTAAGAAGCCTGGACACATAAAGTCAAAATGCTACAAGTTGAAGCGGATGAAGAAAGAAGATGGATCGACTAGAGAGCAACAACAACATCAAACAATGACAGCTTCAACATTTTTCACTTCAGCGACTACAGATTTTATTGTGGACAGTGGTTCCACATCACACATGTGTAACAATGAAATCATGTTTGTGGATTTAAAGAAAAACAATATTATGATAAACTGTGCTGATAAGAAATCAAAATTGAAATGTTCTGGAATAGGAAGTATCAACATAAAAATCAATGATAGTGATAAAATTATGAAAGATGTTTTGTATGTTCCGCATTTATCAGAAAACTTGTTGTCGGTAGGTAAAATGTGTGAGAAAGGTTATTTGGTTGTTTTTTAAAAAGGATGGCTGTTTTATATATGAAGATGGATGTTCCATTGATGGAAGTCACATTATGTCTGCTGAGTTAGATAAAGGTGTGTATAGGATGAAAGGTACATGCATACAGGAGCAGTCGATGGCTACCCTACATCAGGTGCAGGGAACACAGACTGCAAAGGTTGCTGCATCAAATGATGCCGAATTGTGGCATAGGAGGTTAGGACATCTGAGTTTGAATGGAATGAATGTTCTTAATGATCACATTTCACGCAGTGTTCGCTTTCAGAAAGAAGAGCTTCAGCAATGTACTGCTTGTCTTGAGGGTAAGCCTGTGGCCAAGGCTTATCCTATTGGACAGGCAAGGCGTGCTGGTGAGAAACTTGAACTAATCCATTCTGATGTCCTGGGCCCGTTGAGTGATGACAGCTGGGGAGGTGCTAAATACCTACTAACCTTTACGGATGACTATACACGAAAGACCTTTGGATATTTACTTAAGAAGAAATCTGAGGTATTTTCTTATTTTGTCATTTTTAAGAACTTTGTAGAAAAGCAGACTGGACTTCGTGTGAAAGGCCTGCGTTCTGACAATGGTGGTGAGTATTGTAATAAAGAATTTAAGTCCTTCTTACAGAATGAAGGAATACTTCACCAATTGACGGTACCGTATTGTGCTCCTCAAAATGGCGTGGCTGAACGTCTTAATCGGGTAATTATGGAGAAAGCTAGGTGCATTCTTTTGCAGGCAGGTCTCTGCAAGCGTTTTTGGGGTGAGGCAGTGATGTCTGCCATTTATTTGAAGAATCGTAGCCCCACGACGGCTTTAGCAGGACAGTTGCCTGAGGAGATGTGGTCTGGTCACAGTGTGACTTTGGACCATCTTCGTGTATTTGGTTGCATAGCTTATGCTCTGGTTGAGGAGCCGACTCGTACAAGTAAGTTGAACGCTAGGGCTAAAATGTGTATTTTTGTCGGTTATTCTGAAACTACCAAAGGATACCGACTGGTAGAGCCATCCAATCCAAAAAGGGTTATTTTGTCTAGAAATGTGGATTTTATGGAGGATAAATTTTATAAGAATTTTAAATGCAATGACATTGACAATGTAAATTTTAATAATGAATTGATCACTTTAATTGAATATCATAATGAATTAAATTCAAAACAATCTAGTCAGGATATTATTCCTAGTCATAATAATTTATTCATTAATAATGAGACTGCTGAGGATATTCCAAATGAAAGTAGTGATAATAATTCAATAAATGAAACAAATCAGACTTATGATTTTTCTTATGAATTTACAGACGCTGAATCAGGCGGCGGCAGTGATATAAATGATCATCTCTCGGCGGAGATGCTGGAGGCACAGCCGGTTTTCTCCGGAGAGACTACAGAAGGAGGGGAAGACGCCACTAATACGGTAGAATTACCTATGACTGTAGGCAGTCGCCCCGTGCGTAATAATCGTGGTAAGCCACCATTAAGGTATGATGATTATGAACTAAGTATGTATGCTAGTACTCTGTTTGATGAACCACAAACTTACAGTGAGGCACTAACATCTTCTGATAGCAATGAATGGGTGAATGCTATGAGGTTGGAGTATGAGTCGCTTTTGAAAAATAATGTTTGGCAATTAGTAGACAGACCTATAAATATAAATATTGTCAAATGTAAGTGGGTGTATAAGATAAAGCATGATACATCAGGGAAACTCGATAGATATAAAGCTCGCTTAGTTGCTCGCGGCTTTAGTCAAAAAGAAGGAATTGATTTTTATGATACTTTTTCTCCTGTTGTACGTCATTCAACAATGCGTGTTTTGTTTTCTCTTGCACATCACTATGATATGAAAATAGAACATATTGATGTAACAAAAGCATTTTTGCATGGTGACTTAAATGAAACTATTTATATGGAACAACCACAAGGTTTTGCCTCAGATGAAAGTAAGGTTTGTTTGTTATCAAAATGTATTTATGGGTTAAAACAAGCGAGTCGTATGTGGAATTTGAAAGTACATAAATTATTAACTGAAAATGATTATATACAAAATAAATGTGAGCCATGTGTTTATGTAAAAAATATTAATAACAATTTGACAATTATTGCTCTTTATGTTGATGATTTTTATATTATGAGTAACAATAATACTAATGATTTGTATCAATTACTAAAAGATAATTTTTCTGTGAAACATTTGGGTCCACTTAGAAGTTGTCTAGGAATGAGAATTACTAGAGATAAGAATATTTTAAAATTGGACCAAAGTGAATATATTAAGCGATTGTTAAAACGATTTAATATGCTTGAGTGTAAGAGTGTTTCTACGCCTATGATTGTTAATGAAAAATTATGTAAATCAAAGTTAAATTCAGAGTTAGATGATAATGTTTATCAATTTAGACAATTGATCGGCTGTTTAATGTATCTATCAGTTTGTACTAGGCCTGACATAACATTTAGCTGCAGTCAGTTGAGTCAATACTTAACAAATTTTGATAAAAGCCATTGGGTTGCTGCTAAAAGAGTTCTCAGATATTTAGCAGGCACTATTGATCATGGCCTTTGTTTTTATAAAAATACAGCATTAAATATTGTAGCTTATGCTGATGCTGACTGGGCTAATGATATGGAAGATAGGAAATCTTATACAGGTTTTGTTGTTAAACTGGGCAAGGACGTTATCAGCTGGGAATCCAGAAAACAGCGTTGCGTTGCCTTATCCAGTACAGAGGCTGAATACTTGGCCATTTGTGATGTCGCAAAAGAGTTGTGCTTTATTAGGAATTTCATGTATGAAATTATCTGTAAACACATTAATATTATCATATTCAATGATAATCAAAGCGCACAAAAATTGTTATTGGCTAAGGAGTACTCTCATAAACGTACAAAACATATAGATCTAAGATATCATTTTGTTAAAGATTTAATTCAGAAATATAACTTTAATGTCAGATACATGCCAACTAATAATATGATAGCCGATATATTCACTAAACCACTTTGTTCAGCAAAGCATAATAATTTTATGAATGATTTGAATCTGAATTGATACCTTGTTATTTTAACTTATTGACTAGTTTGTTTAACATAGAGCAAAATAAATGTAATGTTATAGACATATAGATGTGACAATGTAGAATTTATGACTTGTTTGCATAATGTAAAGCAAATGTAATATTATAAGCATGTTGGTTAGATAGTGCTTTAGATGGAAATTATGTATTATGAGGTCACTTGTTTTAGTCTGTATGTTATGACATTGTAAAGAATAAGGGGAAGTGTTAGAATAATGTATTCTTTACTGTCAAACCGTGACAGCTGTCATGTGAATATCATCTTGTCTTAAATGACAGTTTCTACTTCCGCTGTCGTTCATGTAACTTCTGTCTGACCTCCTACATTTTGACGAGGCAATGTCCTCATAACTCTGTAATAATTAATCCACATATAGACAATGAATCCTAGGATGTGATACCGATATATCTGCATAAATAATGTGAATATAAACGAAGATATAAAATGTGAGTTGTCCAGTTGACCGTTTTTGTAAAAACCAACAATTTAAGCGTCTTCTAAAAGCTTAGTTTTAGGTTTCTTCATCATTTTACGATGTTTACTCCCGTCTTCACTACCGTCTTCACTACCTATCAGGTGTACAACAAAATTTCACGTCAGAGCGTAGTGACTATTGGGCAGCGCGGGGGCGCGTGCGGGGCTGAATGCCAGTTCTGTTCTGCCACGTTCATTATAAGCCTATATCAGTCCACAGCTGGACATAGCCCTCCCCTAATAAGCGTCATAGCGCCCTGTTTTCAGCCGCTGCATCCAGCAGTCGCAGATCGTCATACCACCTGACACATTCATGCTTCCACAAATACGACTTGAGGTTTACTCGCGTAATTCCCGTTCCCGTGGGAATTCTGGGATAAAATATAGCCTATGCGTTATTCCAAACTATAATGTGGTCCGATTAGTGGGACTACATGGTCTAAGAAAACGTCAGTTTCTATAGTCCGATAAGTCAATCGAACCATCCGGAAAAAAAAGTTCATGTGGTCCGATCGGTAGGACAAAGGCAGTAGGACCACGTGGCCAGAGGGTAATCTTTCTCTGTGCCAAATTTCATCCATATACGTTGAGTAGTTTTTGCGTGAAAGAGTAACAAACATCCATACTTAGAAACTTTCGCGTTTATAATATTAGTTGGATATTGGTCGCGGTCGGTAGTCCGGATAATGGCGAATCCGTATAACTGAGGGCCGGATAATTGAGTTTCTACTGTAATGAGCAATCGACCGAGCCAAAAGCTACGCTACCCATCACAAGAGGGCGCTGCCTGTATATTTAGCGGAAACTTTCTCAACGACCAATCAAAAAATGGAAGAATTAACCTCAATGATAAGAAACCTCCAAAATAAATTTGATGAACAGACAGAGATATGCGACATGAAACAAAGCATAAATAGTAACAGAGAATAAAATTGCAAGTGTCAATCAACTAGGTCAGTGTCAATACCGGCAGTGCCTTTTACCTTATTTCTCAAAAATGAAACTTAATTTATCTCTAAAAACGGACGAATCATTCTCTTTTTCCAAAAGTAAAGCTTCTTTACATTCATGAAAAAGGTTAAAAAAGGATTAAAAAACTTTAATTCAATTAATATAAGCTAAAATTCTAAAATTCATGAATTTTATAGATAAAGAACATCATCTTTTTTGGTCCAAATATGAAAGTGCCGACCAATAAAAAAATATGCTATATTCCGTTAGAACTTGTCCCCCTTGTATTTATTATTATGACACCAAAGCTGTAGGGTCATTGTCCTTGGTTTTATTGGAGTTCAAAAATTCAACATCTTCATACATTTTCAGTGAATTTAACTAACAGTTGTTTAACATGGTTTTGTAGGATGACTTTTGCTAAACAACTGTTACTGTGATTTTGTTTTTTGTGCTATGGCTGCTAAAGTTATTTGTAGTCAAAATCTAAGTTTGGCCAAGCCCTTTCGAATGGCGTCAACCGCGATAGAATCAGTCAAACCATTCGTTTTACCTCCAAAAAATGATGAAAAATTATGAAAATTACGTCGATTGTCGTCAAGCTTTACGTCGATTGTCGTCAAGCTTGTCAAAATCAGTCGATTCGTTCAAAAGATCTCGTGAATGAAAGAAAACCGAAAAAAGGTTTTTTTTTTTCAAATCATCCGAATTTCCTAGTTTTATCAACTCAAACTTGAAGATTCTTTATGAGGCTGAAAAAACTATGTCTTATGCTACCAATGTAAAAATCAGTCGATTCTTTCTAAAGTTATTGCGGTTTGAAAATTCAAAAAATATTGTTCTATGAAACTTCTATCAGACTTTTGAGCCCGAAGAGCTGAAAAGCATAAAAAAGCTATTTCTTTGAGCTCAAAGACAACTTTCCGCTCACTCCATACCTAAGGAGTGAGCGGAAAGTTGCAGGGATGGCCTTCAGGGTGAACCGTTTTTCTGATTTGTTAACGTCCCGCTAAGAAAATCGAAGATTTAAAAAAATCGGGAAGTTATTGGTTTTACCTCGTTTTGCAAAAATCGAATTCTCATCAGATCTCGACGTTCTGAGGTAACAGGAAGCTTCCCTGACTACCCCCGCGAGGGTGTCACTGTGTCTGTATGTATGTATGTACATGTGTATGTGTGTGTGGGTGTGTGTGTAAGTATGTAAACCTCTTATAACTTTCGAACGGTTTGACTGATTCTATCGCGGTTGACGCCATTCGAAAGGGCTTGGCCAAACTTAGATTTTGACTACAATTGGGACCGATAGATTTCACGAATTCAGAAAAACTGTTTTTTTAAGTACTTTTTTTGGAATAACTTTTAAACGGCTCTAAGGATCAACTCCAATAACTAATCAGCTCTTAACCTTGAAAAACCACGTCGATTGCCGCTAATGCGGTCAAAATCGTTTGATTCGTTCGAGAGATATCGTACAGGAAAGAAAACCGAAAAAAGTGTTTTTTTGGAATTACCTACCCACTCCAATTTTTTCGATAAAAATTTTGTTGTTGATTATCTTAAAGGATGTGAAAAACTACATCGATTGCCGCTAACCGCGTGAAAATCAGTTGATTCATTGAAAAGTTATGGCAGTTTGAAAATTCAAAAATTCGTGTTTTATGAAACTTCTATCAGACTTTTGAGCTCAAAAAGCATAGAAAAGCTCGAAGAGCTTAAAAACATCATAAGTGTAATTTTAAGCACCGCAGTATGGAATTAGCAAGAAGTTGCAGGGATGACCTTTAGGGTGAACCGTTATCCAAATTTTTTTTTTAGGTTCCTTTAAGGCTGCTTACGAGTACATAATGGAGAATGTTCCTACTGCTCTTGGAAATGGATATTCGGCTATGATAAGAACCGGTGGGTATTTACATTGTTGATAGCCATGGAAATTTATGATTCTTATCTCCGATGATAATTAATCTGTTTTTTCAGATTATGAACGTGTGCCAGCCACAGCAAGAAAACGATACAGTCCGAAAAATCCTCAATCGAAGAAGAATATAAATAAACTGAAAGTAGTAGACAATGTAAGACAAAGTGATTCGATTTTAAATCCAAATGAGTATCCTGACCATTCCAACGTTGAATCGAGAACACTAACTCCATCGAATCTGACAGGCGTGGTTTCTTTTGAAAACACTGTGAATATGGAAAATGTTGAAAAAGTACAACAAGATCAAGCCTCTCGTGATCTTCAACCAAGTTCTGATGATCTCTTACTCAGATATCCATATATTCACCGAAAACCGGCAAGGGATAAAGGAGCCCAAGTTAATAGTTCGGGGGCTGGTTCTCGAAGCACGGGAAAAATCCTTCATATTTCAAAGTGCCCTCCAACGCTTGTAAACCAAATCCGTGAATATACGCAGAAACCAGAAGGAAACCAACTATTATCAATTTATCGTGAACATTTACATCACATTGCATTGACTCAAGGAATACCAGACAGCAGGATTCCAAATCTACGAACCTTTACATTTGATCTTCCCGAACCCCTGATCCAGGGTCCTAACATTGGATTAAATACCTCATTTGCCATCCAAAACCCTACCAACGAAGATAGCCAGTTCAGTCAACTAGAAATTTCAAAGTCATCGCCGGTTATTCGAGAATATCCACAAGTTTTGCCGAAACAGAAGACACCTGACCATTTTTCAGAAGTCGAGTGGGCTACTTCCGAACCTACCGCCCATAGTAAAGTGAAGCGTGCTTCAC
This sequence comes from Eupithecia centaureata, assembly GCA_944547425.1. Classification (NCBI taxonomy): domain Eukaryota; kingdom Metazoa; phylum Arthropoda; class Insecta; order Lepidoptera; family Geometridae; genus Eupithecia; species Eupithecia centaureata. The sequence continues at coordinate 4,447,925 of OX155690.1, forward strand.
ATGCATCGATTGTCTGTACAAATTCAGCAGAGCAACAGGATTCAATTGTAGAAGACATGGTAGTTGACGAGTTGACTGATGCGAGCTGTATTGAACAGAATGTCCTCTCTGGAACTAGCGCCGAGAATGAATCCTCTGCTAATCCAAAAGCCCTGGAAGAGGCAAATTATTCAGGGCAGACCATAGAGAGTTCTATGGAGAAAGGATCGCCAATGGTTGAAGCAGTTACGTCGAGTGGAATATCGTCGACGAAAGATGTTAATAATGATGAGCAAAGTAACTTTTCAGATTTAACTCCAGACGAAATTATAATTACAAGTCCAAACTCTAAAGAACAAGCAAACCAATTACTTATTTCTGTATTGAAAAAGACAGATGTCTGGGCGGATCAATTATATAATCTTATTCAAAAAATGAATATCAACTTCTCGGAAACCTGTCAGTTCGCTCATGATCTGCACGAATCATTAGTTCAGACCCAGAAAGTGATCGAATGTATGGCGAATAGATCAGAAAATTTGCGAGCATTGAAGAAGGGCAAAGTCACTGTAGTGACGTCTAAAGAGGTTACGGCAGAGGTTCAAAAAATAGCTGAAGTAAATCAAGCTGAGAAGAAAGAAGAACGAAATCTTGATTTCAGTATGGAGGAAGACGAAAAGGAAAACAACGATGTGGACTCTAAAAGTAGCGAAAATAATGATGATTGTGGTGAAGAAATCAAAGATGTGAAAGATCAGGATAGAGATAATGAGGTTCCAAAAAAGACTCGTGGGCACATTCGAACCTTTAAATTACCTCCGGAATATGATCCAAATGACACCAAATGGACACTAAAGTACCGTGAAAATGATCCGAAACTTAACCTCGTTGAACTTGTTCCTGGAAGCAGTGTATATATAAACTCTATAAAACTAGCGCATTGTAAGCGATCCGCAAAAGACAGGAAAGCGCTAGCTCGAAGGTTGTTAGAGGAAATTTTTACTCAAAGCGCGTTAAGTGTTTGTTCACTTACTGGCGTCAGAGCTAACGCTTTTGATATAAGTGGCACGAATGTCAGACCTGGGTTAGATGCGAATGCAAGAATGGCTATATTAACGTTCGTCGAAAAGCATGCTTTACAAAAAAAGTGGGGTACGTATGACCCGCAGAGTGTCATTAGTACCTTACGCAGCAAAATTCAGGATATAAGAGCTAAACATGCTAAAACAGCGTGAAGATATTTTCTAGGTACTATTTTCGTCCAAATAATCGATTGAATCGGCCATGCTTTCCATTATTTGTTGTTCCTCTACCTAGTTAAATTTAAAACACTAAAAATGTATGCAAATTGATTAGGGAAGAGTGGGGGAAACACAAACGCAGGGTAATTCCGACTCCAATGGTTCTTATATGTTAGAAAGAGATTATAATATTTTATTTGCCGCCTTTTCGGAAATCATTCTACTACTATTGCCAGACAACAACACGGGAGACGCAGACGCACGTTCTTATCAAGGTATGCATTTATCGGTATTGTGCATGTTTTTGGTGAATTCAAGTTGGTGTTGCTTTATGTCTATGTACAATAGCAATTTAGAATAGAATAGAATAATTTTTATTTGTTTACAGATTTACACAATAAGTAGGTACTTACACATTATAAAATTACATAATAAACTTAGGGATGTGTAAATCTAAAACAAAATGGCTCTGCCTCAGCATGAGTTGGTTGACTAGCAAGCTAGCAACCAACGCTGGTCTTCCGCCAGAGCCACAAGTTGACTTTACGGATCATCCACACAACAACGCTAAAATTAATAAAACAGACACATAAAAATTATCAATAAAGAACTAAAAATAGTAAGTGAGAGTAATGCTCATAATACTCGTAGACTTCAAACAAAAAAAATAATAATATTAAAATACTTACTTTAAGTAAATCAGCAGGAAATTAGGCACGACAAGACAATGCGATTTGAGTTACAAAGTGAGTAAAATAAATCTCTAAGTATGCATACTTAGAGGGTAAAAACAATATGAACATGAATAAATTTATTACAATCTATCTCAAAATTCTCAAATGATAGCAAACGGGGAATTTAGAACATAAAAGCAAGACTACGTAACACACAACACAAACAGAGTTAAAGTAATATTGTAAACAGCAAATTAGATACGTACCTTACTTAAAAATACCTATATATTATTACCCGGAATATATTTTAAACAAAAGATATGTATTGTAGTACTTATATTAGTAAATGTAACAAATAAAATAAGAAGATTGAAAAATATTAGTAGGATCATAATACATAACATAAATAAATTGCGTTTACCATTTTAATGTAACAACATTGAATGTAAAAATTATTATTGGTACTCAATTACTATAGAAAACAGATCCACAAAAGAGCGAAATAGCCATGAGATTTACTTATTATAGAAATAACAATTAAGAGTTCATTATGTGTTGTAAAGACTATTTAATTTAAGTGATCCTCATGTAGAGCAGCAGGACTTTAAACAAACGAAAGTAGGAAAAAAAGTTAATATCTAGGTACTATGATAATAATTGAACAACAGACTAAATTTTAAAAATACGCGAGACATCGGCCTCCGTACGAAAAGGGTAGGCCGGCTTTCCCTCGCTTTCTCGTGCGTAGGGTCGACCGTTCTTCGTCCATGCGTACCGCCACTTGCGCTCCTTGCACTCTTCACGCACCCGATGGAACAGCTGCCGGTTGGCTCTCGTGAGTCGCTCATTGACATAGATTCGCTGGCCAGTCGCGGGCAGGCCTAGGTCAGTAGAAGTGAGTTGAGGGCGCACGCGCGCTGCGCTTAGCAGGACGTCCCGCAGATTCCGACGTGCCAGTCGTACCACCAGGCGCCGCGGCCCCTTCTTATCGCCGGAATCCGGCCATGAAGGAGGCCCCACACGCTCGGCGAACACGATGTCGCGACTTTCTACTGACACACCTAGTTTTGCCGCCAAAATGATGGTAGATTGAACGGGATTCTCGCCTTTTATTTCTGGATACTGCCCAATGTCAAGGTCGGTCAGCAGCGCCTCCTGGTCACGGTCATTTAGCTCGCATTTAAGCTGGGTGACTGTTTTCTCCAGCTCGGCCACCGCGACCGCTCCAGACGCCTCCTCTCTGGCCTCCATCACATCCAGACGACTCTCGATGTCTAACATACGTTCATTCATAGCTGCCACAGTGGCCCGGAACTCCATCATTTCGCTGCGATAAAGCCGTAGCTCTGCCATGTATTCAGCCATCACTCTCGCCGCATGTCTATAATATTCAAATCCGCAGGCGGGACCAGGAGGGGGATCACCGGGTTAGATGTTAAGGGAGAGCTGGCTACCGAAGCGGCTTCCGTTCTCGATTCAGGGGTGACACTTAATCCCTTTACCGGCGTATTATCACCCTTCTTAGTTCTCTTTTTGCAGCCAGGGCAGGCCCAGTCCTTGCGCAAAATTGTTGACTCTGGTATTCCAAGACACGCTTTATGGTAAAGGCCAGCACAGTAGCCACAAGTAACGGCACCTATCGGCGAAATAAATTTTTTACAAGCCCCACAGGAAACCATGGTTCTAAAGATTTTGGTTCCTCACAAGTATTGATAAAATGGTACCACAATTATACCTACACTAGGTGGCGTTGATGGTCAAAATCGTATGAGGAGTTGTAGGTGGCAGTATTAGTACCGTGTGCAGAATAAGTAGTTCAGCCACTCGTCACAAGGTGGCACTAGGGTGTGAGGTATGATTAATTTTGGTATTGTTAAAAATCCTTCGGCGACGAGTAACTCTACCCTCTAGCAAAATAAAAATATTCAATGCCGTTCTAGATCTTTAGGGATTTCTAGACGATCACAGGCACGTAGGAGCTAGCAAACACTCACTCAGCTGGGGCAGGTAACAGACTTCACACTAAACACACTCTGAACGAACACCTAGAGCTCTAACTATTTTTAATTGATTAAATTGAGGCACAGTGATGTTGTGTATGAACGTCCGTAACGTCAACTATTTAACTTAAGAGTAGTGGAATACTCACATATTAAACAACTAAATGACAATGACGCAATCGGCAAAAGAAATATAACCACTTCTTTTTTCCCCATTTTATTGATTTCTATCCAGTGGGGTAAAGACGAACATTCCATGTCGGGCAATCTCGAACGTTCACCATTACTCTCATTCCTTTTGTTGGTTCCCCGTTCATATATTTTTTGGTTATTTTTTCAGATGCAATGTAATTACTAAATAAAGAACAAACCGTAGTACAGTCTTAAATATCTCAAAAAAGCTATAGACAATGTTAAAACCAAAAAACTCAGCATGCACAGAGCATCAGAAACTTATAATGTTCAAAAATAATCGTTTTTGACCAAAGATTAAATATAAAGATCCCCTGTTGAAGTCTGGATTATGTGCTACGTGTGCAAAAAATGGCCTCACGAGAATTGTACTGACGGTTATAAATTTGGTCACTGTCGTTATAAATGTTAGTGCGTAATTACCCCACTTGGTGTTCGGTTTTACCCAACTACTGTCGGGTAAAGCCGAACACTAAGGGTTTTGTATTTCTTTATCTTATTGCTACAATTTATTAAAATTATACATTTTGATTAGTGAATTCGTTAGACAGATAAGTAAACTTTATAATTAAACAATAAAGAAACACCTGCGATGAAATTCCATTGTTTTATTCAAGTTTTCCCTTAGGTGTTCGCAGTTCCCCCACCTTCCCCTACTATTGTTATTGTCTGTCAGTTTCTTCTATTTTGCTAAACCCTGTACATCACACCCTACTTCGGAGACCATATCTGTGTCTCCTACCACAAAGTAGGTACGCTAATTTATAAAAAGTACTTTAACTACGACTAATGGTTCTAGTCAACTCAGCACAGGAATACTGGTCAACAACTACTCGGCAACAGTCAATGTTTTAATGTTTTTTAATAGGTTTCAATATGGTGTTATGGTGTCAAGATTTCTATCAATACGAATACATTCGGATCAATTTAAAATAGAAAACAAAAAAAATGATGTGGTGTCATGCGACACCAGGTAGAAACGAAGTTCTTTCGGATAATATACGCCACGACATACCTACCTATATTTGAACTTCTTGTGTTCAAATATAGGTAGGTATGTCGTGGCAGGAGGAAAGAGATAAAGAAAGAATCACGCATGCGCGTAAGATTTTCGTTATATATTTTTCTAAAGGGGCGTCTAAACGGGCTATATTTTACGACAATTTGTGGCCCATTTAGACTCCCCTTTACGGTCTAGTCTTAATTTTTTTTCAGTTCTTTCGCGCAGCAAAATCCCTATCTCCTCTAAGCCTGCCGTATGGAACTTTGTTCCAAAAAACCATTAAAACCGCCAGAGCGTAATCATAAAATGTTTTATCCTCTCGTACGTCGCGGCCATTTTTCGCAATTCTGCGCATCTGTCACGGTGACGTACTCTGTCGCGGCGAAAAAGCATGATCTATATATATAAAAGAAAGTCGTGTTAGTTACTTCACTTATAACTAAAGGACGGCTGAACCGATTTAGCTGAAAATTGGCAGGGAGGTAGTTTAGAGCCAGGAGAAGGACATAGGATACTTTTTATCCCGTTCGGTACTTATAATAAAACCGTGCGAAGCCGGGGCGGGTCGCTAGTTTATAATAAAAACTGTTTCTAGAGGCACTTAGATAGAGCTGTAGGTAAATAAAAAAGCAAAAGCTTTTATTTGCTGTCATCAATCTGTGAATTGAAAGTAGATCTATAGGTAAGTCCCTGTAGAAAAAGATATTATAACTACGTATTTTATTTAGGTAGGTACGTTTAATTAAAACAAAATATCTTCATTTTACCGACAAATTATTGACTGTTAAGAGTCTGATAGAATTTATGGTTTTTACCGACTTATGCAGGTTTATAGAAGCAGTGTAGAATACGTGCCACTTTTTCATCTTCGTTCAGCTTGCTGGAATGGTGGGAATAATCTGCTACATCGGCGTTCAGCTTGTTTCTGTAAGCGATACCTACCCTTAAATTACGGAGCTAGATTCTTCCCGTACTTAGTAGTGTTTACAAAAAATATAATATATATCGATAAATAATCGGTCATTATAGATACCTACAGCATCAACCAGGTTCAAAAGCAAGCCGAGCTCGCATTTATGGGTACCAGCATATAACTGGGTAAGCCATACCTACGAACCAATCTTTAGCATTTTTCATATTTATATGATTCAGTATACCCATTTATTATAGGTAAAAGTTTGGATGGATGGATGGACATATGGATGTTAGTAACTTCACGCTAAAATTACTGAACGGATCAGGGTGAAATTTTGAGTGTGCGTTCGCCCAGCGAAAAGTATTGTCTTTTCAAGAATCGAAAGATGCAGATAATTAGCGCCCTATGTCGTGTAAATGTGCCCAAAATTTTATATTTGTGCCTCCAACGGCTGTAGAAGTTATTTATGAAAAACTGATTTTGCTGCACGAACGTTGGCCCAGCGAATTTTTTTCTAAATATTTTAAATTTGCAAAAAGATAGCCTGGATACGAACCTAAATGTGCCGTGAAAGCCAAATTTGTGCCTCTAAAGATTTCAGAGATATTTAGTTTTTTGCTGGGCGAACGTTTTGGCGATTTCTATATATCGGAAACGGCTGAAAGTAAAGTCATAATTTTTTGTATACAGATACAAATTCAAAAACCCTCATTTCACAAATTGATCATTTATTTATAAATCGTGTATCACATTACGCGAAGTGTACATTCACGACGACATTAGGCAAAAGTGTGCTTACAATTCGAAAAACCATGAAAAAATACATTTCCAACACTCAACAATGGTCTTAATTAAATTTTAATTAGAAAGTTGATAAATTCGTGCGATTAAATTAAAAACAGCGAAGGCCAAGTGTAAAATAATGTACAACCATAATTTAATTTAGAATGTTTTAAGTTAAATACCGGGACAAGGCTTATTTACAATTAATTGCTTAATTATAGTCATTTAACATTTAAAAGGGTGTTTTTGTTATTAAGAAGCCTTTTCACGCGTACAAAAATAATGAATCCAATTTAGTATGCGAAAATTACAAGCACCATTCTGTTTTCATATTATTGAGTTTTGTACACGATTGTCCCAAAGTAACAAGCTATGATAACAATAAAACTATTTTAACACATCCCTGACAATTCGTTTTCTTACATTTAGTTCATTCTTTCCCAATCATGCGTTTGATAACAATGTTGTTGTTTGATTCAACATCAAACCACTTAAACTAAGGAATTAGGAAAAACTCAGTCGCAAAATTTTTAAGTTCAAAGCTCATTTCTTGTATATTTCGGGCAATATTTAATATCTTTAACAAAAAGTTCATAGAAATATCCTTTTTGATAAGGTTTGCATTAGGTAGGTACCTATTAAAGGTTTAGTTTATTACCATTTTGTAAGCATTTTTAGCGGATTGCTATTTCTATGAACTTATATTTTCGTGAAATAATTAGTAAAGAAGTACATTATAAAAAAATCTGTGGTAAGTACTAAGTAACCATTTGGCGTGCAATGGAAGAGGTTGGTCTTTCAAGACACGAGTTTTGCTTATACTTAGTATTTTGGTGACACATTTGTTTTGGCTTTTACCCGTTTTTGACAGTCTAGGAGATTGTGAGTTGTGAAAATACCTATGTAGGCATTTTTCAAAGTTAGTGGTCCTTCAAGCCGGATATCCAAATGCATATTCGGAGAACAATAGAGAGAAGACATTCAGTGCAGAGCACTATAATTCTAGGAGTTATGGTGCCAAATATAAAATCTATTTTGGCATTTAGTTATAAGCGATATATTGTCCGTTTTAATGTCAGTCTTTCTGGACATTGAAGCTTAGGAGATTCATCATATTATGGTGCAAAATACGATGGCAAAAGCTTGTTTTCAATACAACTTCGTAATAATTTACAAATTAGAGATCAAAACGAAAAACGAAGCAATACAATTCAACTTTAACAAGCACGACCAAAATCACGACCTGAAATTCGAAACAATTTAAAATCACAACGTTAATTTTGAATGTTTTCAATTGCACACTCGCCTGTTCACGTAACTGACGCATTGAGCTGCATACACTACCAGACACACGTTACAATACATTCAAATATCAAATCGATAAAATTCAAATATTACTTCTCCCTTCTTTAATCTACCTCCACTTATAAGAACCCGCTCTCTTTTACTCACACTGAATTTGTTGATAATATAACATTAATGTATATTACTAGGTACCTAATATATATTACAATATATATAGTTAGTCATTCATTCTTCACTCAACTCATTCAGAAACCATCCTATGTCTAGGAGTTGGGCAATGACACACATTATATACTGTTAATCTTCGGTAGTGTCATCGGTTTTGTGATTTTTATAGCTTTTGTTCAACTGGTCCTGTTGATGTCTGTCTGTTCATCACTTCATTATTAATATATTAATTATATTGGTCAACTCCTACTTTTAAAAGCTAAATTTTCATCCACATCAACATATGATATCTGGTATTCGATATATCTAAAACTTTTATGGTTATAAAGACTATAAAGACCGGGTATATTTTTACCATAACTTGCAGTGCTGGATTATCCGAGATATCGAAGTAAATTTCTCGTTACACACGTACAAAATTCCTAAAAACATCAACCACTAAATACACTAAAATCTGGTAGTGTATGGCGAGCTTTAAGATTTAACTAGCTAGGGAGTAACAACTCAATATCTACTGAATTTTACATAAATATTGGCCAGTTTCTCTAAAAGAATATCGTAGTGTGGTTTTGAAAATGTTTTCTTCAGTGTAAAATATCATGGAAGACCAGCGTTATTTCTATTCGCTCTGTCATATTATTATTACACGCTGAGTGACCTTTTTTAAGTCTCCTTTATTTGGTTTTGTAAGGTTATGTGTGATTTGTATTTTTTGTGACAACATAAATATTTATTACTTTTTTTAACATGGCCTGTGCAGCAAACAATGCCATATCAAGGAAAAAACCGTCCCAGTAAAAATCTCACCTAAAGACAACAATTTTCAAAACCCCACTAGATTGGCATTACACAATATGATATCTACATTACTCGAATTATATCTAATCTACGAGGGTAAAATATATCTTATACATAAACTATATCGCTGTATTTGGAGGAAATTAAATTATGTTTTTGTTTTGGCTAGGTTGCAATTTTTGTTGCTACAAAAGATGCTTAGAGCTCAATACACACTGGGATGACAGCGGTCGCCACAGACGCGGGCTGGATTGGTGAAAAGACGCGCGCGGCAGCCTCGATTTTTCAAAAGTGATACTGCAGACTCATTCTGTAAAAGTTCGAATTCGAACTCGAATTCACTCAAGTAACCGAGCTACATTATTCCTTAGCGTAAATGTGAAAATCTTGAATATAACAGCGTATAAAACTTTAAAATTACTGCGGATTCGGCTTAGTGAGGTTCGAAATGAGTTTACAGAATGAGTCTACTGTTACATGTGAGTCGATAAAGTTTAAAATAATTTGACGCCAGTTTGACACTGCAAGTGCTCGCAGCCGCGTCGTTGACGGCCGCTATCATTCCGGTGTGAATAGAGCCTTATGAGGGCTATTATGAACCAGGCGGAATTATATTTCAACTTCTTGGTTCTACGTCTGGTTTGACATATCTGCCAGTGCCCGTTTCAAGATAAAACCACCAGCTTTTTTAGTGTCTGAATTAATGACTTCAAAATCAGCAGGTTATAAAGTATGACAATAATTACGTCTGAAAGATCAAACCGACAATCAGAAGTGCCAAACAGTCAAAATATACAATTTTTGTGTGAATTCACCATTGGTTGCTTGGAAGAAAACGTTCATATTAACCCCCCTGCCATTAATAAGACTTACCTAATCAAGGAGGGTAAATCAAATTATCTTGCTTAAATTCTATTTTGCGTGGATTATTTCTAGTCTCCTCTAGTGCACCTTATGTGTAGTCAGTAAGAAAATATTTTTAGGCAACACTTATGTGATCGGAAGTGTAGTGTAGGTACCCGTTTGATATTATAACATTCTTTTAATTATTTTATTAATCATAAGAATCGCAGCATAAATACATTAACAAAGCAGGATTAAATCTAACAAATCATTTAATTACATTAAGAATTAATTAAAATTAAATTAAGAATTATTAATCATAATCAACAAAATTAAAATAAGTACAATTGCCAACAGTAACTATAACTAAATACGTCATTGTGTACGCAGTTAAAATAATATTTAATAAAACATAAATCTTGATCATTGGGCTTATTATTCTATTACGATAATAACAATTTTCACGTTACTGACAACCCTAAAACTAAAACATGACTATATTCTTTGTTACTTTGTGATATTGTTATTTGAACTATGTAATTTGTATTAAGCTGCAGATCTAAAATGTGCCTAAAACACTATTCAATAAGTCAGAAATTTAAATGATACGTTTTATTGTGGTTATATTCTTAGTTATACATAACTAAAATATTTCATATCAGATAGGGTTGTCGATTGCATCTGGATTAAGTAAATGAATGTGTGAAGTTTTCTTTTAATATTTGCAGAAGTTCTATCTAAAATTTTGCTAGGAATATTCGAGATTACTACCAAAGAATTCGCAATTATAAAGGCATACACGCCCTTAATTTAATACTAATATTATTATAAGAATACATTTTGTGTGAGGATAATATAGTAGATAATGAGGATAGGTCTTGTGTAAATAGCAAAACTTAAGCTCAAATATGAGCAGATTTTAAAATTATTTCATCATAACTCTTACATTAATAATATGAATTGTTTTAAAGTTAAGACTTTAATATATTTTTAAACAATGACTTCAATTCAGATGTAAAAAAAATGAAACGGATCGACGGTCAGCACTAAAAATGACATTTTCTTATCAAATTAAAAGGATTAGAAGATTTTAAGGAAGTTTTTGTGACATCTGAATTGTCACCAATTTAATTGTGTGTTTTTACAATGGAAGTATGGTGCACGGTGAAACATGCCTAGACTGAGAAGCACAGAGCCCATATTACAGTAAAACTTTATTTGTCTTGGGACGGTACTTATTTGTTCCTAGTTCAAAAGTGGGATATTCAGCCAAAGCATTTACAATTAAACATCGAAAGCTATCCCACTTCTGATCACGGCTGTATTGTTCAGCGAAATATTATGACAACATTATTCATTTCGAAGCCCTAACATCAGGTTTAAATACTAGACAACAGTAGGTAAACCTGAATGAAATACCTGATAGTGAAGTTAGTTTTACTGTATTTACGCGAGTGCAAGTACCATAATATGGCAAGATATATTTCATAACGACTGGCACCTATTTTATCACGATGTAAGTCCATAAAAAGAATCTGTCGGACCTTCAGAACTGGCAAGTTATTTGTAGTAGTTTGAAAACATTCCTTTTGACATTCAAAATAGAATCCATTTTACAAGTATTTCACAAAGATTTATACGCGAGTTAATGCATAGTCTGCTAAAATCGACATCAACTCGTATATGATATCCACAAATACTCTCGTTTTTAATTTAACGGCGTAAGTCAAGAATAGTGACTAGACGAGCGTTCATCCGTTTTGTCGCGCGACAAATAACTAGAACAAAGACGGCGCTCGCATCTTCTACATAAAGTTCAAAATAGCACAAGCTGATCGCCGCGCTTGTTCAAGTCATTTACTCGGATTTATCACTAAAATAATATACAATAAACTACTCTAAATGCATTGGAATAAGGGGAATACATACTGGGCTGAGATTCGTAAAATTTGAGCGATAACAAACGTGGTTTTGTTTACTAAGCGTCGCCTTTCTGTGACGCTTAGTGGTGACTCCGCAATTCTAGGCGTCGTACTTGACGAGAATTATTAACCAATATCTGAAACAAACAGACAAACAATCAGCTTGCTTCTGCAAGTAGATACGCTTAATAAGACAAAGGATATACCTATAAGAGGAAGACTACCAAATCGGATCAAAACCCTGACGGACTTTTACTATGAGCCACACGATTTCAATAGCACGCATTTTTTCTTAGAACTACCTCTATATCTTTGTATTGTTCACTTCTCTTGTCGCGTATATAGAGTTTATTTTCCACAGCCTCGATTAAAGTGTATACCTATATTATCTCCCTCCCTTGGTCCATGGTCTTATATTGCACGATCCATTTCTATTACGCCACGTGACTGTTGGGCGATACGCTGGGATCCGTTTGAGTGCCTCGATGAAGTCTTGGAAGGTTATCAGACGGACCAGGGATAAGTATTGTCGACCTTAGTGCCTAGATAATAGATACCTTTAAGTTCGTCCCTTCAAAGTCCGAGATCGCCGTACTGCACGGACCATTTCTCGTAGGCCACGAGACTGCTCGGCGAGACGGAGGGCCGGATCCGTTTGAGCGCCTCCATGAAGTCTTGAAAGGTTATCGGACGAACCAGGGAAAGGTCCAGGCATTTCACTTCTTCGGGGTCTAATTCTGTTGAGAAATTGGTTTGTAAGAAAGTGGTTGAGCTAAATAATCAGGAAATAACTTTTATTCATAATTATCAACACGGCGGATGGCGTTTGTTTGTGATTTTTTGGTTAACGCTACCTCGGTGTACTCTATGTTAGGCTCATAATGTTTAATTTTGAAGTGTTTAATTTTCTTGCAATCGAAGAAAAAAGCACCTTTATAACTCGGTCTTGTCATCCACCCTCACTGCGCTCGGGAGTATAACAACCTCGTTTAGAATGAGATGGTTCCAATCACTAACCATCTGAATTTTTGCCGCTTTGGTTGGTTGGACAACAATAAGCTGTGTCGTATTACGACAGCTAATCAGGAAATAGTGTAAGGCGACGTCCATAATGCAGCCTAGCCGATATTGCAGGGTACTAGGTTCAGCTCTACAATATCGCTGACGTCGCTGTTCGAGATACATTCGCTCCTAGAACCTTCTGGAATGTTACCTCTGATGGGCTGCAGCACCGCGTCCCGACAGAGCGCGGTGAGGTCGGAGCGACATGCGCGTCGCACCTCGGGCAGAGACACGTACACTCGCTTCTAGAACCTTCTGGAGTGTTACCTCTGATGGGCTGCAGCGCCGCGTCCCGACAGAGCGCGGTGAGGTCAGAGCGACATGCGCGTCGCACCTCGGGCAGAGACACGTACACTCGCTTCTAGAACCTTCTGGAGTGTTACCTCTGATGGGCTGCAGCGCCGCGTCCCGACAGAGCGCGGTGAGGTCAGAGCGACATGCGCGTGCGTGCCTCGGGCAGAGACACGTACAGTCGCTTCTAGAACCTTCTGGAGTGTTACCTCTGATGGGCTGCAGCGCCGCGTCCCAACAGAGCGCGGTGAGGTCGGAGCGACATGCGCGTGCGTGCCTCGGGCAGAGACACGTATACTCGCTTGTAGAACCTTCTGGAGTGTTACCTCTGATGGGCTGCAGCACCGCGTCCCGACAGAGCGCGGTGAGGTCAGAGCGACATGCGCGTGCGCACTTCGGGCAGAGACACGTACACTCGCTTCTAGAACCTTCTGGAGTGTTACCTCTGATGGGCTGCAGCGCCGCGTCCCGACAGAGCGCGGTGAGGTCAGAGCGACATGCGCGTGCGCACTTCGGGCAGAGACACGTACACTCGCTTCTAGAACCTTCTGGAGTGTTACCTCTGATGGGCTGCAGCGCCGCGTCCCGACAGAGCGCGGTGAGGTCAGAGCGACATGCGCGTGCGCACTTCGGGCAGAGACACGTACACTCGCTTCTAGAACCTTCTGGAGTGTTACCTCTGATGGGCTGCAGCGCCGCGTCCCGACAGAGCGCGGTGAGGTCAGAGCGACATGCGCGTGCGCACTTCGGGCAGAGACACGTACACTCGCTTCTAGAACCTTCTGGAGTGTTACCTCTGATGGGCTGCAGCGCCGCGTCCCGACAGAGCGCGGTGAGGTCGCTGCCGCTGTAGCCGTCCGTCAGCGCCGCCAGCCGCGCCAGCTCCGCGTCGCTCATGGCCGCCGCCGCCGCGCCGCGCGCCAGCACGCGCTGCACGAGAGACATGCGCGTGCGCACCTCGGGCAGAGACACGTACACTCGCTTCGGGAACCGTCTGGAATATATTTACATGTTCAGATAATGGCACAATAGGTAAGGCAATCAGAGAGCGAGTTGTTCAAAAGTAAGTGTGAGCTGCCGCCATCCTTCGACTGCCTACGGTCAATTGTCAATTTTGACGGTCGTGGATACTTCTAGATTTGCTTAGTATTTCAGCTACTTCCGTTTTTATAGGTATTATGTCTTATGGTAGACATTATCACCGGATTTGAGCTGCAGAAGAGGGCAATTTGTACAATCTATAATATGTGTCCCAGAGAATTCCTACGTGATAATATCAGCTTTAGTTTAAGCACCATTGTTTGTACTAGTTTAAGTATTATTAAGCTTGCGACTTACTTGTTTCTCGACTGGTTTTCGCAACTAGGCCACATGTGGGCCCTTTTTGCGTGTAATCATTATTAAGCTATTTGTGCAATTCTGGTTTAGCTATTTGTACATTAAAATAATAAAAAAAAAATCGTAATACCTGAGAGCCGCCTCATCTAACTCCTGCGGCCGGTTAGTGGCCGCCAACACAATAAGCCGGTCGGCGCCGGCTGCCGGTAAACCGTCGAATTCCACCAGGAATTCTGTCTTCAGTCTACGAGACGCTTCGTGCTCGCCAGACGATCGCTCGCATAGTAAGGAGTCTACTTCGTCCACGAATATTATTGAAGGCTGAAAATGAAAGGTAAAGTTTACAAGCGAAAGATATTTTCATCATAAACTTATATCAAACTAGCAACCTGCCCCGGCGTCGCACGTTTTTAGTATACGTATAAACCTTCCTCTTGAATCACTGTGTCTATTAAAAAAAACTGCATCAAAATCCGTTGCGTAGTTTTGAAGATTTAAGCATTCAAAGGGACATAGGGATATAGGGACAGACTGCGGACTTTGTTTTATACTATGTATAGCTGGACTGGACTTAGGCCTCCCCTCCCTAATTAGGGCCATAGTGTCCTATCTTCAGGTTGCCGCATCCAGCCTGCAGTATTTCGCAGATCGTCATCTCATCTGGCCCGAGGGCGTCCTACGCTACGTTTGCCGAGTCGCGGTCTCAACTCAAGAACAAGTTTACACCAACGGTTGTCGGTTATTCGCTATAGCCGGCCCACTGCCACTTCAGCTTGCTAATACTTTGAGCTATGTGGATAACCTTGGTTATCTGTCGGATAGGTATATTCGTTGAGAATCGTATCCTTCAAAGAAATAAAGTTAGTAAAGGATGTTGAATTAGAAGTAAATAGCGTTATTAATCTGTATATCTCTTGTTAAGCGTGAAGGCAGCTTTGAAGATGGGAGCGATCAGGACACAGAACGTTGCGGGTTTGATTCCCGCCTCGGGACAAAATGTTTGAACGATCTGCAGATTTTTGTTCAGGGGTCTTTATTCTAAAACTAGCTGCGCCCCGCAGCGGGGAAATTTATTTATTTGTCAAATATCATATTTTTATACATAAACCAAAAACACAAAAATCATAAAAATCGGTCCAGCCGTTCTCGAGTTATAAGTGTTGTAACAAACAAGACTTTCTTTTATATACATGGTGTAACAATATACATGTGCTAAGCGAAAAGCTGAGTATTTCTACCCCCCCGGGGAACAACTTTTGTTCAACGACTTTTCTAATTTCGATTGGTATCTCTGAAAAAACTAAAACAAAGTTTTCACATGGCCAGCTGATTTTTTACGAAGTGACAACCCTAAAATCTGCTGTTTCTTATACTTGCGACGATGACCTCAGTATGGTCACAGAATACATGTAGAAAAGAGTGACAGATTCATATTCTTGAAATAGAAAAACGCCTACAGCATCATTGAGGCAAATTGTCGTAAGTCATGGCTAAAATCACATTTCAATTTGAAGGTTGAGTTACGTGTAGTTAAACATACGAACTAAACTACGCTAACACAGTTATGTCTTTTTCTAACTGTTTGTTCTTTCTTGTGTGTTGATCTAATCATAATAACCTACTGACTGAATACACATTGATGTCCACTACTGAAAAGAGCTGTGAATCTGGCGGGTATTACCATAATCACTTGGCTGGGGATTGCTGATCAAAGAAACGGTATAAGTAATTCACACAATAAAAATGCTGCCTTTCATTTGGCGAAGCCCCTTGGTCGACTTTTACGACATCCGACATACGACGAGCTGAGTCGCAGGGGTCGGTCAACTTAATTAAAAACTTTACCAAATGACTCTTTCCGTCATTATGTAGTTTATCTGTCCGTTCTGTACCTACATTAATCTTTGACACTTGTATTTCCACAAAGGAACGCGACTAAATTTTATTGGCTGTAGCACTATGCAAAACCATGGCAACCAGCCAACCGCCAATCATAGACAAGTTAGAGAACCATTCATTCATTCATTTCCGCTCACCACATGGCGGTGCTGTATTTGCCAAGCGGGCCGAAATATTTTTTTACGGGTTCCGTAATTTTTTTAATACCAAAATTTAAAGAAGTTCGTTTGTTTAAAATCATAAAATCAAAAAAAAAAACCTTAAATCCGTTTTCTACGGGATTTTGTATTAGGTATACCAACTATCAGAATTCACGCAAAGTGTATGTGTGTGTAGCAGGTAGGTACCTACATTGTGAAATACCTATGTAAAATAAGACCAGGTACCTACCTACGTATTCATACAGTTTTCTACCACATACCTATTATTTCACGACTGTGATCCTAATATCTCCTACTCATGTTGGATTTATTAAAATTGAAAATGAACCCTAAAAATTATCCATCTTTTCGGCGAACGAAATCAAAAGAATGAATGATGAACTATTTTAGTGTGACCTTCGTCGCGGTGCCGTGTAGTGCTATAATTACAATTTTTATCTTTCGTGCCTAAAAAACAAGTAACTAGGACTTAAGAATACCTTAAGGGTGTGGTGTATGCATCGGAGTGTCACAGAGCTGAAGAGATGAAGAGGCGTGTGTTGGAAGCGTGTGCTTACTTCCATAAAATGTGTGTTGTTTGGAAGAAGGGAGGCATATCGAACCTTACTTACATGCATAGGTATCGATACCTACGTCATGCATGTGTAACTTACTAACTGACTAACCTAACTAGTGCTAAAGTGAGTGAGACATGTTAATGCCTAAAAAGAAACCTACCTTGTGCTGAAGTGTGTGAATTGTCTGTGACTGTGTACCTACAAGTGACCTACCAAAACATACATAAATCCCTTCGTAAGAAGCCATCTAGACAGCTGACAAGCGAGAAAATATGAGGTTTGTAACTTGTACCTACACTTACAACTTTCCTAACTCAGCATTTTAAGATTTTCTCAACACTACCTAGGAACTTACATACTAGCATCTTATTATTATCACGAATTTATTAGCTCGTCTAGTAACCTCCCGCCATAGCTGAAATCTACGAAGATAAATACCTACCTACATACCTGTAAAGTTAGTAGGTAAGTACAGGTTGCGCGAATAGGGTTGTCACTTTATTTTGGCACTAGGAAATGAAAACTTTTTGTATGGGAAACTGAAAATAGGAATTTTTAATTATCTCCCCCCCACAACTGATCACCATGGGTTCCTGAAACCCCCCCCTTCGGCTTAGTAGGGGTAATATGTTATACCTTGTATATAGATATGTCTATAGTCTTTTTCACCTAGGAAGCGTTCCGTGACGTTTCAGTTTGACAATTATAGAAATGAGCTAAGTGTAATCGTAAGAATTTGATTCGATTTTTGACTTGATTTAGTAACGAAAATCGATTATTCGTAAAATATTTTAATTAATTTTAAATGACTTTAACAAAGTAAAACATTAAATTAGGTCTTTATAAATAAAAACAATAGTAAAAATCTACATTTCCAATAGGTAATGCGTCATAACCTAGAAATAGGACGGTAATAATATTAGCAGATAGGTAGGTAATTGAAAATCAATAACAAATAATCAACAATAATCATAGGAATGTACTTCCGTGATAAAATTTTAAAATGATGATGTTGAAAGTTACGATTTTAATTTGCGATAATCGATTTATAGATTAGCTGGAATAATATTTGTTTGCCTCAACTCTATTACGTTCTGTTCTACGCAAAACAAATTGCCTCGGATTTCATAAAATTATTGATTTCTATTTTTTATTACGCGTAGAGGCTAAAATAAATTTATTTTTGGATAATTTGTGTGTCGTGATATACTTCTATAGCTTAATTCATATGTTTGAAATGAAATAAAAATTGTTTGAATTTTCGAAATTTCAATTTGCCAAAATCCTAGTCAATTGAAATGAAACGCATTCCATCTGTCAGGGAACGCTTCCTAGGTGAAAAAGACTATAGTGTGAATTATCCAGAAGAAAAGACTTATATTTTCATATCATAAATATATTATTCAGAATATATTGTCTTTAACTCTCATACGTTCTATAAGGTGCGTGAATACACCTACAAAGATAATGTAGAACTTGAATTTCTGGTTTGGTTATCATTTTTATGCAACAGTTAATTTGCTTTTAAAATATTCAGTTATTCTATTTTATATAGGTAATCTACACATGTTCGAATGAAATTGCAATCTGACTTTAAAAGACTTAGTTCTAGACCTAGAATAAAACATAGGCTTCTCTTAAACAATTTTCACGCGGGTAAAGCAGCGTGGAGCAGCTAGTATTAAGTATAATGTATTGTTTTCTTTCGCATCAATGTTATTGTAGGTTATTTAAATCCTATCTATTACTACGTACGTACTTTATTTATACATAGTCTGAAATAAATGATATACGAATTCTGCCTGGGGCCTAATGTTTGCTCGATCTACAAATATTTTTTTATGTGTGTATGTCTGCTTCGTGTAGGTACAATAAAAATATCAAGTTATGCATTATATTATATATCAGTCATATAGTACTCATAACAACAAAGGCTCTGCTCAGCTTGGAGCTAGATGAAACTGTTTGGATTGTCCAGCCGTTTATTTTCCTATTTATTGTTTGTCAAGATAAATTGTAAAATGTTAATGTGTGTACTTATTTCAAAATATTCTGCTGTATAATGCATGATTAATTTATTTTTGTGCTTACGCTTTTCCCTAAATTTTGTACTGTCCCGCTTCCATGAACACGAAATCCTATATCCTATCCTAGTCTCACAAATGTCTGACCTCAATATTTCTTCAGACGCGTATTATGCGCTATCCTAGATGACTCGTCCCAAATTAACAGCAGCCGAGATATATTTGACATGCCCTGAATTTATATATGTGACACACTCTAGTTTTATTAATAGGAGAGAATAAAACACATAAATACTTGTATTTTGGGGACCATTACAAACAAAATAACAAATGCATGCATATATTTTAGCTATATTTAAGGAAAAGCGTAAGCGCTCAAAAATTGTTAGCTACAAGAAAACTACACCGCTAATTAAGAAACAAAGAGGAACCAAAAAACTAGTAATAACCTACGAATCAAAATTAATTGTAATATAATTCTGGACAAAAATAAAACATTATAAAGAGACAGGAAGAGACATAACCTAATTACGTTAAAAAGTACAATGGGCTGGGGAGCCAGGTAATCTGTTCAGTATAAGGAAATTTTCAAATCATTTATTTCCACCGTAGGTATAGCAAGCAATACACTTGATGATGTCGTTTTTTACAAAATTGTACAATAAAATTATTACATGGAAGACCATAAACAGATAATAAAAAGATAGAAAGCAACGATTATATAAGACTGATGTTAAGAGCTAGCGCGCACTGGTGACTTTTGTCAGCGTGACTGTTTTGTCACTCCGTGGATATGTATGGAGATGTGTGGAATATCACCCAGTTGTCAAGTCGTAACATGCGCGCATCTCCATACATATCCACGGACTTGATAAGAGTGACAAGAGTCACGCTGACAAAAGTCACCAGTGCGCGCTAGCTCTAATGATTTATGGCCCGACAAACTCAGTTCATAAATCAAGCACTAAAATGTATGTGAATTTATTTATTCACAAAAAACCAAGTACCTAGGTACTCCTATCTAGGCAGAATGGAACATGGTGAATGAATGGACAATGGTGTAAACTATAGGTTACCTGTAACTCTCTGGCGACTTGAAAGAGAGCGCGCACCATCTTCTCTCCCTCCCCCACGTACTTGCTAGTCAGCGACGCGGCTGATATAGAAAAGAACGTCGCAGAACATTCCGCGGCCACGCACCGCGCTAGTAGCGTCTTACCTGAATTGCAACGAATATTGTTAGGGATAAGGTTGAAATTTCTTTGAAAATTACTGGTGGTAAGCTAGACCGTTCTTTGAGACTTTGATATTGGAAAGGATGCTTCGGCCACGTTGGTATTGAAAGTTCTTTACTTATATAGTGAAATGCGTTATGGTGCATGCTGATTCAATTATTCTCGCATATGTTTTTCAAACATCAAGATAACAAATACTTAATTATGTAGACCGTCTAGGTATTTGGAATTTTGTTATTTAAGATTTTTGTTGTTTAAGACTATTTTTTTTTATTTTGGGATATATTACATCTAGGTTTAAAAATAATACAGATAAAAATATAAAACATATCTGGTGTATGTTTGCTGACCGCTAATTATTAATAATAACTATGATAATAATCATAAATTATTAGATGTTTTCTAAATGAGAATAATAAATAATTGAGTACCGTTTCCTGGTGGTCCAAATAGAAGAAGTCCTTTGGCAGGCGACCGAAGTCCCGTGAAGAGTTCCGGCCTCAGGGAAGGAAGCACCACCATTTCTTGCAACGCTTGTTTTGCTGCCTAAAACCATAATATAAATAGGTGACATAAAGATTTATTAATGTAAAACAAACTTGATGAAATGTTAGATAATATTTTTTTCGTCTTGGGGGTAAACTTATCAACGGGTAGGTACTTGATTTCGTAATTTTATTTTTAAGGTTCAAAGTCCGACATTGTTGGTATGGATTCGTAGACTTTAAAAACATCTGGAATCTAGAGACACAAAACACTCATGGTCTGTACAGTCCATTATTATGTCGTCCTACTGCAACGTACGCTCTCCTTCCACGATCTCGTCCAGTATAAGCTGGACGAGTTTAGGGTCGACCGTCATACAGTGAGCGTGGACTGGGAAGTCCTGCACTAATTGGTCTGGTTCGACTCAAAAGCTTTAGAAATTTCTGGAATCTAGAGAAACAAAACACTCACGTCTTGTCCCGCGATGTCGTCCCAGTGCACTTTCGGACCTCCTTCTACAATCTCGTCCAGTATAAGCTAGACCAGCTTAGGGTCGACCCCTCAAACAGTGAGAGCGGACTGCGAAGTCCTACATTATTTGGTCTGGCTGGTCTCATGCTATAGAAATTTATGGAATCTAGAGAAATAAAAACACTCACGTCTTGTCCCGCTATATCGTCCCAATGCACCTTCGGCCCTCCTTCCACAATCTCGTCCAGTATAAGATGCACCAGCTTAGGGTCGACCCCTCAAACAGTAAGAGCGGTCTGCGAAGTCCTACATTAATTGGTCTGGCTGGTCTCATGCTTTAGAAATTTCTGGAATCTAGAGAAACAAAACACTCACGTCTTGTCCTGCTATATCGTCCCAATGCACCTTCGGCCCTCCTTCCACAATCTCGTCCAGTATAAGCTGAACCAGCTTAGGGTCGACCCCTCGAACAGTGAGCGTGGACTGCGGGGTTCTGCTTCGAGTGGGCGTCCCTCGCTGGGAACCACCGCTGCTGACCGCTCTTCGGACTGGAGAACCGTTGACTGGCACCTGATACGCGCCCTGATTTGAGCCATATTGGTGATGGTTAATGAGTGATGTGGTTGAAATATGTAGCTGTTATTAGATAAGCTGTTAAAGATTTTGTGATTAATTTTAGTGACATACAATAATGCAAATAATTCTCACTGGTAATAGTGTTCTAATGAAAAGCCATGTTATATTTAGAAACTAGCAGCACCTCGCTGCTTCACCCGCGTTTGATGAAAAGTAGCCTATTTTTTATTCCAGGCTTAGAATTACGTCTATTTAATTCATTCCGATCCATTCAGTAGTTTTGGCGTACTCTTTACGCCAAAAAAAAATCCATCCATGTATATCCAAACTTTCGCATTTGTAATACTAGCTGCACCGCGTGGCTTTACCCGTGTGAAAATTGATTAAATGTCTTTGTTTTATTCCAGGACTAGAACTACGTTTATTACAGCAGGATTCGTTCAGTAGTTTTTGTGTGAGAGTAACAAACATCCATGCATACAAACTTTCGGCTTTATAATATACTAGCGACCCGCCCCGGCTTAGATATGAAGAGGAAAGTTTATACGTATAATAAAACCGTGCGAGGTTTTATTATACGTATAAACCTTCCTCTTGAATCATTCTATCTATTAAAAAAACCGCATCAAAACCCGTTGCGTAGTTTTAAAGATTTAAGCATACAAAGGGACATAGGGATATAAGGACATAGATACAGAGAAAGCGACTTTGTTTTATACTATGTAGTGAAGTAATTGGATTATTAATCATTTACAACGTAATTGTTTGATTGCTTCTCCCACGCAGTCTGTACTATACAACTCCCAGTGAGTGCAATGAACTGGACAAAGACCACTTATTATCATTGTAAATTTATGATCAATGTTTTTATTCTGATATTTAATACATAGAAAGAAGTAAAAATAATTAAACACCAAATAACAACTAGTATTTACACTAGCCTTCACCAGAAGGCAGAAGTGTCCAGAATGTTGGCATTGCCACGGTGAATCCTTTAACCGTGGCAAGGCAATACTTGACCGAAATGTCCGAATGACCGAAATGGGATAAGATGAAATATTCTTTATTTGTAGCATTACATTGATAAATACTAAAATCAATTAAAAAACCAACACCGATATTAACTAAATAACCACTTATTTACTACTAAAGTCAGTATTCCCATCACGTGGACTATATGAGAAGTTTGGTTAAGATAAATTGCGTGCGCGACACGAACTCAAGGTCCAAGGGTTTTCAGCCCAAATTGATCAAATAGCTTTATGTACGAAAATAAATGGTTCCTATTAAATTTCAGACAAATAGTAACTCTAAAGTCATTGAAAACGGGATATTTACCATTATTTGATTTATTTTGAGTTTTCCGATATTTCGGCAACGTTTCAAGCGTCATGATTCAGTTCTTTCGTGACCATGGCGCTTGAAACGGTGCCGAAATATCGGGAAACTCAAAATAAATCAAATCACGGTAAATATCTCGATTTCAATGACTTTAGTGTAAAACCATGATAGTTTTAAAAGTTAAATAGTAACCCATACGGTATAATTATTTATTGTTTACTTGAACATAAACCGACATTCATAAGGTAGGTACCTAATGAATGTGTTTAAAGGATGTCTTCACAACAGCAAGTCGGAAAACGGTACGCGTCTAGACATAGTCGTTACGATCTAAGTCACGTTTTCTTGGTGCTTTAACATTTTAATTAGTATCTAGAAATAACCTTTGAAGGATATTAAGTAGTTAACACTCCACCTACTTCTAAGCCTATTTGTAATGTATGTGTTGATACGATTTGTGGAGAATGTGACATGTCTACTCTAGTCAATGGGGATATTTACCAAGATTTGTGCAGTTTTTTGTGCAAAACACAACAAATCACAGTAAATAGGTACCTCAATTGACTATTGATATACTTACTACAACTACATAGTACGAATATAATATGATTAGTGTTAAAACCCTCATATTTTTTAAAGTAGCTTTCATCTACAAATTTACTAACCAGAACCTTAACTATAATAGCAATAACAATGAATTTGCATTGTAGAGCTACACGGTAAAAATGTAGATCAAAAAAGTTATTCAAAATGAGCTTTAAATTCACTTACAGAAAGCTGTCTTTTGACCGCAGGTGGCGTTGAAGCTGGCTTCACCGGGTATCTGTTGTAGTTTCCATTCGTGCTGAAACAAAATGGTCGATTAAAAGTTGAACTGAAAAGAACGTCCTCAGCTTTTTAACATAAAAGCTTTTGAGCATTCATCTCAAAACTTATCTCTCTGAGTGCTTTTTACCCGCGCGTTATTTGTAAGCGTTTTTACGTAATTATCTGCTACATTTTACTAATTCGAAGCAAGTTAATGAGGTATCAAATTTACTCGTCCGAATTTGTTTTGATTTTAGCAACAATTTGTAGTTTGCTTATTTTGTGACAAGAATCAGTCTAAGCCCAAAAATGAGAAAGAGAGGAAACCAATTCAGTGTTCAATTAAAGGTAATTTATCAATGAATTACTTGATACTCTACTTCATTGGAAGATAATAGAAGTTGTCTTCTCTGTTTTCCTGACGACGACGTTAAGAAAACAAGTCCTTAATAGTTAAAACATAAAGCTAGAATTACATAATTATATATAAATGGCTGAAAAAGGCGGTAGAAACTATTATTCTTAACCTGATATCTAAATAACATCACAAGTCGCACATAAGCAAGAAAGTACATAGTACATTAGTGCCACCGATAACAAAGAGGAAAAAAACACTACAATAAGGATGCTACACTACACACTAAGAATGCTACACTACACACTAAGAATATTCAAAGGGTAGGTGTGGGTAGGTCATACCTGCTGTTAGGCTGCGAAGCCGATCTGCCCATAGACCTCGGCAGGGTCTGTGATTTCATGAGTGGGCCTCCGCCCCCGGCTACTCTTCTACCAGGAGTTGTGAGTTTGCGGCCGGCAACTGTTGACGAAAGGATGATGATGATTATTTACATATATTTTCTATTTCTACCTTTCTAGTGATACCTACTGCCAAAATTTTAAGAAGTACCAACTTCTAAGAAATTTGTGATCAACTATACCTATAGTAGTAGCTACTAATACGCTTTACTTTTTGTTTATCTTTTTGACGGAATAGCAATTAGTTTTTATATAATGATATACAGTAATTTGCAGTGATATAAAATGATTTCAAATTTCCAAATCGAATTTCGATTGAGTCTCGGCATTACCAATGGCGTCTTATAACTTGACTACTTTCCCTCCAAGTTTAAATTCATATAATAACAGAGTCAGGGTTATAATTTGCACAAAAAGTTACTAGGGTAAACCACCCTATTGTTGGCATCCCCCCAATTTATTGGCACTTGAGTATTTAAACTATTTATTAAGCAAGCTGTACGGTGGATCAATGAAAAAAATATCTAAAAAATAATTGGTAGGTTTACTCTTCACTTAGCTGGCAGAGTCATAACATGATATGTCATACAAACGGAATTATGATCTTTTGAACTTAGTGTCTCATCGAATCCCGCGAAACCTCGTCAAATTTTATTTTTTTGCTAAGTTTAGTGGTTTTCAAAATAGTCTTGTTTTGGTATAATATGAGTATCCGCACAGGCCGAAAGTTTTTGATGAATGTGGTAATAATTTTACAACATTATTATGCGTAAAAAATTCAATTTATTTATACTGATTTCTTGTTTTAGGCGGTGTCAATGTTTGGTATGTAGAAGAGACATAATTCTAATTTATTGGCACCCCTGCCGATAATTGGATTTTTAATAAAATTGTTTTTTGTTATCTAAGGTTGTAATTTAACAGATAAAAGATTCGTTATTGCTTGTGTATTCCTAGTTGTGCATTTTATACCGTCTTTCCAAATTTTGGCACCATGTCATTAATGAAAAATCTAATTATTGGCTAGCTTAAACAATACTTAAGCGCTCCTGCCAAGCCGAGTTTTTAGTACAAAACTGAGAAAATAAAATATAGAATAGACAAAATAAAACAGATAAACATTTTATTTATAATTTGTCTAAATTACACGTCATAAATTTTTAATTATTAAAGATTTTGGTATAAAAATATTTTGAATTAATTTTGTTAAAATTTAAAACTCATCGTAGGTGTAGAACGTCTTCTCTACAAGCCAGTTTTTTAGTCTTATTTTAAAACTTTCGAGACTCGGTGCGTCCCTAACCTTGCCTGGGAGCTTGTTGTCAACAAAAAAAAACAACAAGTACTTACGTAAGAGAGAGTACGTAAAAGAGAGAAAATGTGCAAGTCCTTTTGAATAATATGATAATTGTGACGAAATAAACATTGACAGATTTTGCATTGTCCTTGGGCAGATTGTGCAGTTAGGTAAAAACAATTTTGAGAAGGAGGCCAAGAGGAGGATTCAGCTGGGCTGGGCAGCGTTTGGAAAACTACGTCGAGTCTTCTCGTCATCCATACCACAATGTTTGAAAACAAAAGTTTTCAATCAGTGCGTCCTACCCGTAATGACCTACGGAGCTGAGACGTGGACACTCACGGTAGGGCTGGTCCACCAGTTTAAAGTCTCTCAGCGAGCTATGGAAAGAGCTATGCTCCGAGTTTCTCTGAAGGATAGGATTCGTAATGAATACATCCGACAGAGAACCAAAGTTATCGACATAGCTCAAAGAATTAGCAAGTTGAAGTGGCAGTGGGCCGGCCATATCGCGCGAAGAACCGACAACCGTTGGGGTAAACGTGTTCTTGAGTGGAGACCGCGACTCGGCAAACGTAGTGTAGGACGCCCTCCGGCCAGGTGGGATGACGATCTGCGAAGGACTGCTGGCAGATGCTGGATGCGGAAAGCTGAAGACAGGGCGCTATGGCGCTCATTAGGGGAGGCCTATGTCCAGCAGTGGACTAATATAGGCTGATGATGATGATGATGATGAAACATTGACACAAGCTGCTCAGCCAAGTTTTGTTGATATAACTGAAAGCGGATTGATTTATGATCCACCCATGTCACGTGCCGACTCTCCAAACGAAATAAAAATTACAGACTCTTAATACTAAAAAAAAATCTACTTCGGAATTGGAAAAGATCTTGGCCAAATCAGAAGGCTGATTAGAAGTTGAGGTTTTAATCCTAATAACTTTATTAAAGACTGATTTCAATGTCAATGTGATATTATGTAGACGTACCTAGGAATATGAAAACTGGTAAGATATTATTATAGGCACGAAGAATATAACAGGTACATCAGGTACATAATAAACCTTTGTCTAGATCCTATGAATTTTGTTTAATATACCCTGATGTCAACCTGGGTATGTGGGGCCAATAATAGGATTACCTTTACAAACCAATTATTGGCATTACTGCCAATAATTGGGTTTCTATGTGCCAATAATGGGTCAATATCTGCCAATAAATGGTATAGATACACGTTTTGAAAAAGAACTTAAAATAATAATATTGTGCGTAAATATCCCGTCTGTTAGAAGGTAAATAACATTCTTTTATTACATCTCTAATGTCTGAACGCACTTTTAGGAATATTATTTCAGTGAATTTTGATTTTCAGGCATTTTGTTTTGTAACAGCGCTTAAAGTGCCAATATATGGGAGGTTTACCCTACTTCTTATAAAATCGATTTCAGACTGTACCTAATATTGACTTCAATACATACATAGATAGATCGTTTAAACACTTTTTAAAATTGTGTATAATTTCTAATAAGTATGGTATATAATCATAAAATAATAGGTAACGTTATTTGAGTCAAGCCACTAAAAGCATGTGTTATAGGTACTATACCTAATTGCAGTAGCACAGTTGCTACATTAAGATGAGAAAGTGTTTGTTAAGTTTTGTAGGTACAATACAGAACTTTAGTCCAGAAGGCTGAATCCGGTTAACGATTATCGAAACATGATCGTACTGTTTTTTCGATAGATTTTGGTAGTAGGTACGCCTCTTTCTTGTATTTCTTTCTCTTTTTCTCTCATTAAAATCCTAAACAAAAAAACAGATGTCACGATCTCGTCTCGATACTAACATCAACCAGACTCGGGGCTTTGGTCAGAGTTGGACCATATTATTGCAGATGCAATAATACTAACAATACTAATAAAACTACTAATTGTACTAATAAAACAAAGCAAATAAACATTTCATTGCATTGCTTTGGAAGAATCAGTAAATCAATAGCTTTATTTCTTTAGGCTTACAAAAAAGCACTTAGACAAGTCAATATTAAACTTTACATGATTATCAAAACAGCATCACTACATAGTTTAGAACAAAGTCACTTCCCATTATCTGTATGTCCCTATGTATGCAGATCTTTGAAACTACGCAACGGATTTTAATGCGGGTTTTTTATAGATAGAGTGAATCTAGAGGAAGGTTTATATTTTATTAACCCTTGCAAAGCCGGGGTGGAAAGAAATAAAGTTTTCATTGATTTTCTCTTCGCTTCAATCTAAAGAAAGGCACGTGCAAAAGAATTTAACAATAAATAGTTAAAGATATAATTCGATTCAAGGTTATTGATATAACCGATTGCATAAGAATACGAATGTATTCGGATAATATTATAGTCTATACGACCGAGAGACACGCACAGAAGAAAACCCGTAGCATCGATTTAAAGGTCACTTCAGGTTGACCCTGTCTTTGGTTTCCAGACAAACTATTTTACTAACGTAATATCTAAGGCGAACGTAAAGATATATCGAGCTTGGAGGATGTTTGTGTCCTCTGAGAGTCATAAACTTGGTTTCATTTAGACTTTAAAGATTTGATGAAATAATAAAAAATTATCCACCCCTAAGTACCAATAGATAGCAGTGCCGGATTTATATTTTTATGAGTGTAGGCCACTTGTTTCCGCTGCCCCATGTACAGAGCTGTTCATTATTAGCTTAACACCCCCGGCCCCCCGGTAGACAAACAAGGTTCGAATCCTGCAATTGGCAATAACATCTCTTTTAAGGAACCCAAAAATTAAATAACAGTAATGCAAATTGCAAAATAACTCCAATTCAAACCAGTGAACGTGTTTGACTTATATTGTCTGCAATCGAGTGACCGTCCTCTGTAAACTGGCGCCCCTAGGCCGCGGCCTATACGGCCTATTTATAAATCCAGGACTGATAGATAGTAAGCATTTTTGTGTAAACTACATCGACTAGGTAACTACTTTGAAATGAATTTTATTTTCTGATTTTTCAGCAAATAAATGTTGAGTCCTAACAGTTAATTTTGTCAAATTATATGCCACTAGTAACTGGCTGCGTCTTCCTTCGCACGCGTTTTTTCTATGGTTACGTTACACGGATAATTTATACCCCATGGGAACTGATTTATAGGCTGAAAAGACTGACTTATTGCCTTTACTTTATTCCAGGGCTAGAACTAAGTGTCCAAAATTTCAGACCGATCCGTTCAGTATTTTGCGTGAACGACTTTTGCATAAATACATTCAGTCAAAAAAGTATCGGGAATGGATGATTTGTTTATGGTTCCAAATTCAAATTTTTGTTTTTTTTGTTGTTGTTAGGTTGGCACAACTGTTTGCCATTTTGGCGCGGAGTTTGAGTTGCATCTGTTATTTATATTAAATACAGTGCTGTTTTTAGTTACATCATATCTAGTGTGTATTGCGAATTTCACAATGGACAAAAACATCGAACAAAGAGTTTGTCTTAAGTTTTGCATCGCCAATGGAATTTCGTGTTCGGAGTCACTGAAAATGTTACAGAAGGCTTTCGGTGAATCGACTTTATCAAAAACACGTGCTTATGAGTGGTACAAAGCGTTCAAAAGCGGTCGAGATGTGATGGAAGATTTGCCTCGCTCTGGTAGGCCATCAACGTCTGCAATTGAAGTTAACATCGCAAAAGTGAAGGTAACAGTGACTGAAAATCCTCATTCAACTTTGCGAGAGATAGCCGCCGAACTTTCTGTAACTCACGAGTCGATCCGTACCATTTTAAATAATCACTTGGGTATGAAACATGTTGCCGCTCGACTAGTCCCAAAAGACCTGAATTTTCGATAATGCGCCTTCGCACAAGGCCATCATTGTGACCGAATTTTTGACCAAACACTCAACAAATACCATCGAGCAACCACCATATTCACCAGATATGGCTCCGGCCGACTTCTTTCTTTTTCCTAAACTCAAATTACCACTTCGTGGCACCCGTTTTCAATCGGTACAAGACATAAAGGAGAATTCGCGGCGAGAACTGAACTCAATTCCGGAAACAGCGTTTAAAAAATGTTTTGATGATTGGATAATTCGTTGGCGTAAGTGTATCGTTTCTGAAGGAGCATACTTTGAAGGTGATAAAATAAATTTGGATGAATAACAAACATTTTGTGTATTATTGATCTTTTCCCGGTACTTTCTTGACAGAGTAGTACATAAAAGCTTTCGCGTTTATAATAGTTAATGATTAGTAAGGAAGGATAAGGATAGTAATGATTATTCCTGGGCAGATAGTTTAATCCTGAAAAGAGCGTGCAAAGCAGCGGACCGAAGCTAGAGTTTGCTGCGTTAATAGGTACCTACCTTATTAACGCTAACGCAGTCAGAAAAAAGCTAGAATGTGCTACGTACGCAGTACCTACTTTATCTCTTTTAAGGTAAGTAGGTTCTCATGTGAGCATTGCCTGGCTCATGTAGTACTCTGTAACTGCAGTAAGTTAGTGTGACAAGGTCATCGCACCAAAAGCGTTTAGCGCCAGATGGTCTATCATCGAGCAAGTAAACTCACTATAATGCAGTGTTGATATCATATGTAAACAGCTTAGCGACTCTAATGGACTCACATTGTAGTGAGTCTTCATAATTCGCACTACTGAATATGAGGGTAACTTTACTGATTTTAATCCTAACTTTTATGTTTCTGATCGCGTAATTTTAAAAAACTTTAATAGGTATTATAAATACGAAAGTATTTGTTTGTTTGTCATTCCTTCACGCCCATTATAGGTAACAACTCAGCTATACATATAATAGCTAAGCCACCAATCGACTTGATTTTTGGCAGAGAGTTAATTGAAAGGATGGAGGGTATTATATGGCACTTTTTGTCCGTAAAACATTCAAAATTCAAATGGGAGATCAAATTGAGAAGTTCGTTATTAACGTAGGTGAAAGCGCGGGGAACAGCTAGTGATAACACACACTGCATCATCTGACACCAAGCTAAGTAGAACTTGTGTTATGGGATTTATTTTTGTTTTAACTGTTAAATATAGTGTTTTTTAATATTTAGGTTTTTGTATTAGGTGTAGTGACAGTCGCGTGACCAATAAACCTCATGAGATCCAAAATGCAAAAGCAAGCAAAATGTAAGCTTAAACTTTGAAGGCGAGATCCGCAATATGTCAAACTTTGCATATTGTGCTATGCGAAGTTTACACAATATTGTTAAACTGTATTAGTGGAATATCCGGAATATGGTAGTCTCCTAGTTGAAATGAAAAAAAATAACCACCCACAACCAAAGTCGGAACAAAACAAAGGAAAATTAAATGAGTAGGCGTGACTTCAAAACTTTCGCACCGAAATGTATAACATTTTTTGTTTTAATATTTCGCCCAAAAAGGGCTTTTCCTCCAAGGAAAAAAATACATACGTGTAAAATCTAATAGATGGACTTATTCGATTTTTTTAGGAAAGCAAGCTTATGTATGGGTACATCGATACTGGACAAAACAGCTTGCGATATCATTCGCTTTTCGCTTTGGTAATAATAATAACCTGTTGACCTCATTTTAACTACCTTATAATACGAATTTCCAAAAATACCTTCTATGCCTGCCTGCCTACGTTCTAAAAGAAACCTCTATGCATTATCAGAAAATCTAGAGTTAGTAAACATAAAGTTTGTTCGTTTTAAATAAGAGCTTTCGTTACTGGGTACTGAATGGATTTCGATAAGATTTCACACAAAACGATAAAGGTACTTTAACTTCAACGATCGAAAACGCGAGCCAAAGCCGTATTAAATGTTTTCACACAAATTAACATAGAACCACGTGAAATTTTCCGGTTCATTGGCATGAAAATCATAGATTTAGTATGAAAATAGACGTTCACGGTCAATGACTGCTGTTACACAATAGATTAACTAAGTATTCAAAAGGATGACATATTGACTTCCATTGAAGTGAGTCCAGGCACAGCAGA
Organism: Eupithecia centaureata; assembly: GCA_944547425.1. Lineage (NCBI taxonomy): Eukaryota > Metazoa > Arthropoda > Insecta > Lepidoptera > Geometridae > Eupithecia > Eupithecia centaureata. The sequence goes on from OX155690.1 coordinate 4,480,046, forward strand.
TCTCATTAAGAGTGCGTGTTACGCTTCGGCGGCGTGCCATGCGTGGTTGGTCATTGAGCAATGTACCAACTGTGTGGGCTTGACAACTGGATACTACTTGTTATTGGCCAACTTTTATGAGAAGCGCGGAAATAATATAACTGGAAATTTCACGTATTCGAGCTTTTAAGGTATTAAAACTAAATCCGCTTAATCACAATAGCGGCGACACCATCTGTATCATCTAACTAGCTTATCAATCAGTCAGTCATCAGTCATCCAGACAATCTGTATGGATGTTTGTTACTCTTTCGCAATAACTTCTAAACGGGCTGAAATTTTGAATAGACGTAGGTATTTCTAGCTCTGGAATGAATTACAGGCTTTTCACGGACTTTCGTCCTATAGATGAGATTCCATGTGAAAGAAATAGCCTTATGCAGTTACAATGCGTGCGTAGCCGCGAGTAGATACTATAGGTAATGAGAGTTTAAAGTAGGTCTCTGTTGTTTATTTGTTTGTGTGTTGCAATGTTTATAGTAACTTCTGACATGACCCATTTTCAACTAGCCTCGAAATATGCAAGAACCCAGAAATTTCCAATTGTGGGCTCATTAGATGTATACCTAACTATGGGGCTAAAAATGCTGAAAAGCATCACAAGATAAATGGACGATCCAAAAGGGGGTAGGGTATTTTCAAGGGAATAGGTACGAGAACAGAAAAAGCAAATATTTGAAGATCTCAACCAACATGGCATTTCGTATCTAATACATAGCAAACTTTTATTAAAATGCCGAGTCATATTTAGAGGGTAGGCGTTAATGTTCAATGAATGACAAAGAATAACTTTCGCTTGATTAAACCAATGGTGGGCGAACTGTGTTAGATAGTTAATCGCAAAAAATAGGTAATAATCTTAATCGCTGAAGCTAGAAAGCTGAAATTACGAGGCTAGGTACCTTTTACTACTCAGACACCTGATTAGAAGTTTGGATTTTTGGGAACTATGGGGATGAAAAAGGGGAAAAAAGGGTTTGAAGATTTTTTGGTGTTTTTTGTGACTCATAAATAACATAACAAGTGGCCTGTTTGGGGGTTGAAGGTGGAATTCCCCCAAAGAGTTACAGGAGAAGATCTTCCCTGTACCGGGTCGGCCCATCTGGCCCACATACCCGGGGTCTTTCGACCGACAGTCGATGTCGGAAAGTTCTATATAGGCTAGATGTTGTAGAAACCAACGCTTGCGCGATCTAGGAATAATGGTCACGTGATCCACTTTTTGCACTCAGAATTTTTGTTATTTCATTTTTCATTTTAGTTCAGCTATCAACATGCTAGATGTCGCTACATCACTCCCTTTCCAGACCGAAGGTCGATATGTCTTTTTTGATATCAACATATCCAGTGTTGTCCATCTTAGCTCATCGTAGTCTTCAGTGAGTCGAGACTGGTGCGATGAGCAGGTTGGGGACGGGAGAGCGCTTGTCTGCGGTGAGTCGAGACGTTTCCACGGTGAGTCGGGATGAAGCGCGGCGCTTGTAGTCTGCGGTGAGTCGAGACGGTCCACGGTGAGTCGGGATGAAGCGCGGTGCGGTGCTCCGGGTGAGTCTTCGGTGAGTCGAGACTGTATGCCCAGATGATGCCGCTGAGGAACTCCACGAAGCGTTATCGAGGAGGGGAGAAGCCTGCAGAACCAGGAAGTCGGGGCGGCTTGCGATGGAACTGCGGAGGCTGAGGGATGATGCTGGTCCGGAACGTAAGCTTTGAGGGAGAGAGAGAAGAGATGAAGGTAGATTTTGCTGCTGCTGATGATGATGATCGTTGATGGCTGGAGTGCTGCGCTGGTTGTTGAAGGAATCGTGTTCAGGAATCCAGTCGTCGGGTGTCGGCAAGATTCGTCCGAGGTAGTCGACGGCTGGCACGACGGAGGTCACCAGTTTGGGGGTTGAAGGTGGAATTCCCCCAAAGAGTTACAGGAGAAGATCTTCCCTGTACCGGGTCGGCCCATCTGGCCCACATACCCGGGGTCTTTCGACCGACAGTCGATGTCGGAAAGTTCTATATAGGCTAGATGTTGTAGAAACCAACGCTTGCGCGATCTAGGAATAATGGTCACGTGATCCACTTTTTGCACTCAGAATTTTTGTTATTTCATTTTTCATTTTAGTTCAGCTATCAACATGCTAGATGTCGCTACAGCCTGATTTGCTTAAAACTTACAGATAATCCTAAAAATATAAATTAACTGAATACGTGTTCAAACTCGGTAGTAGGTGTAGGTACTGGGAGTAAAGCGGGTTATTAAAGTTTGAGATTCGTAGTTTGGATCCGATTTGATATTACTAACTTTTAACATAGGATACTTAAGACCTGAAGTTATCAGTATGTACTCATACAATCATAACTTATAATACGTGTTTCAGGCATTTTCAAAAAACGAGAAATAGAACAAATCGTATAGTATACGCGAGCGAAGCCGCGGACGGAAAGCTAGTTCACTATAAATCGTCGGCTTATTGCCAGAAGTCATTAGTCGCAAGAAGTCACTAACTACGTTAAATATACCAATGAGTTTGTCTCGATGAGTTCTTCATTTTGGTAAAACTCACTAATTTGTAGCTTTTCAAACTTAGAAGTAATGGCTTGGTAATAAAGTCGATAACTTCATTTTTGGTACATCTGGTTTCATGAAATTCATTAACTTACATTGATAGATTTTAACAAAAGAAAAAAAAACTTTTTGATTTTGTCCTGATATCAATTACTTTGAAAAAAATTACATATCTCTTTATATTTGAGTTTAAACTATTTTGATAACTGTCGTAGTATTGAAGATATAGGCTCTTAAAATCATAAAAATTTAAAACTGCTTTTGCCAAACTTTTGGTTTTGTTGGTTAATGATTTCTTGCAGTAAGCCGACGAAATGTTACCTCGTATATTGTATTTAAAGTCGAACCATACCTACCTAAATGAAATTGGTAAACTTTCAAGGTGCCTACTAAAATTTCATTGTTCCCAAGTTACCTACCAATTAGGTAGAGTAGCCTAGAGTGGATCTTTCTGGGGGATAAATTAAGAACTGCATATGACAGCCGCGCTGGCTAGACTGCAATGCGAGTCTGGCACTTATTTTAATGATTTTACAACCCATTGTTGTCTGCTCTGTATCAGAGACGTTGGCGAGCGTTTCCGACCTATCTTTAATATCATACCTACGAGATAATTTATTTAAAAAACAAAAGGAGTTCTCACTTGGGCTTATTTTAATATGTGTGTACAAAGTAACCTTCGGTGATTTTGTTTTTAACTCGTCTAATTAAGACAAATTTATTAGTCAAAAGTCAATCATTTATTGTATTCTCATTATGAAGTGTTTATCTAATTTAAAATCACTATACCTAGACCTTGCTAGGCAAACAATATGTATAAAGAGAGGAGGAAGTCACAGTTAAAAGTATCTACCACAAAATTAAATAATGCTGTATAATACACAACATCTAGTAAGCAGAGCTTGTGTTATGTGCTTTATACCTATTACTCACGTATAATTATTTTTTTTTCGTATAAGTTTTCGACTATTGTGTTTTATGCTTTTGTAATTGATTAAAGCTTTGTTTTATAAAAAAAACCTTTTTGAACGCATTAGGTTATTCATATATTTAAATTGCGATTTCATAAAGGATAGTTGCATCGATTCTGAGCCTAAATAAAGACTCTTGGCTCCTTTCCACCCCTTTTGGGGCATCAGTAGTATACGCAATGAAACTCGTAGGTATCAAATCCTAGCTGTGAAATACTAGATAAACACCTGTAGGTACGGGTAATTCAGTAGGCTAGGCTATTGTTATAGTCACAAAGATCAAAAGATATAGCACAAAGACTATTGTCAGTCCAGCCAGTCTATGGTACATATAAACATATGCAGTTAGCTCAAAATCGTGATCACTTCAATTACACAGAGCAATGCCATTTGCTGCCCTAGTTAGCAATACACTATTTTCGTGCTCGATATATCCGCATGCAAAAAGGTTACATACGTAAGTTTATTCGCGCACGCTACGGTTTTGATCTGCTATTTTATTGTATAAGCCTATTGATTTAAGATAATATTTTGTATGGGGGTATTGGTATGGGTCCAAAAATTCTATTATTTTGATTTATTATTTCATTGACTTTGATTTGGTCCACTCCCTAAGTCTGAGTAAAATTTAGATGGTATATCTGCACTAATTTAATATTGGTAAACACAATTCGAAGCTACATTCATAGGAATACATATAATAAATGACCAAATTTCCTGCAACATTGGTGAAAAATGTCTTTTATAATTATTTTCACTCAATTTTTGTTGATTTATTTTAGTATCTAATCATTAATTAGTAAGGATGTTTTTATAATTCTGACAGTTTCAAATTTTACAAATAAAGTTACAATTTATTTTATAGCATTTTACATAACATACCTAACACACATAAAGAATATTATAAATAAGTACAGTCGAATTGAGAACCTCCTCATTTTTTTAAGTTTTGGTTGAAAACAAGACGTTTGCTTTCTTTGTAGTGTGGAAAAAAAATTAAATGTGTGCACAGCGTGAAACAAATACTGAAGTGTTTTCGCGTGGTTTCAGTTTTCAGTAAACATGGGATAAACATTTTTAACACATTTCTGAGAAAGTTTTATGATCACTCTTCACATGAAGTGAACGTCACTTGACCATTGACATTTAAAAAATATCAATATTAACAATAGGTATTTCAAAAGGTAGCAGTAATATGGTTGCTAAAATTTACACTTTTAGTAATCTTTGATTGATGTAGATAGAAAAAAAATCTAATTAAGCAAAAGGTATTTTATATACCTAAAACCTAGTAAACCTTGATTGCCAAAGGAAGACTTTTTACATATTAACACTTTGTCTTATTTAATATGAGATTTTTATGAAAAAACATGGAAATTAAATTAACTAAAGATATTGTAAATGGTATTAGTTATATGGTGAGGGAAAGGCTAAGCTAGTTTAGATTTTTCTATGGTGAAATGAAAATATTGCTAGTGACATGAAATGCAGACACAAAACTCAACTTAGCCTGGTGATGCTTAAGCAAAATTCACATGCAAAGTTTTGCCAATAATAAAAAAATACTTGTGTGTAGATTTTTAGTATGTTAGATATTACAATTTAGAATTTTGAGTAGGTTATGTCACAAGCCAAGCACATTTGTGATCTACCTTCATTGGGGGGCTTCATTTGACCACCGTTACCATCTACTAACAATGTGGTCTTGGACTTCTCTAGTCGTCTGACTTTAAGCGGGGAGGCTGTTGGTTTTTTCTCACTTCGCTCGGGCTCACTTTCAACACCCAACTTACTGAGGGCAACTAGGTTGGCTATTGGGGACAACATTGAAATTAAACCTTATATTGTAGTCAAAAGTGTTGGTAATGTACTGTCTAAAATAAGCTAGCATGCAACAAACAGCCATTATTAAAGAAAAAGGGTATTTACAACTGAATAGCTGAACTTAAAAAGATATGAAGTTTAAATTAAGTTTTAGAGCTAGTTTATGCATACCTAGGAAGTGCAAACGGTCCTTTGCCATGCCTAGATTGGTTTTCATCTTATCATGTAATCTCTGGGCTCGCTGCCAGGCATCTCCGCGACCTCCCCAACAATCCACAGCGATTCCTCGTTCCAACTCATATATCCCCTTCTTGTATAGCTCTATTGCTAATTCTTTTTGACCTGTTTTATAAGCATTAACTTTTAAAAACATTGAGAAACTAGTGGACATGCCTAGGAAGCTTGTGAAGCAAGTCTAATTTTGAAATGGAGATTCTCTAATGAAGCTAGAGACCTAAGCTATGTTTTGAAAGGATCACTATTAGATGACTCATAGGTAGGGTTAAAACTTGTTGAGTGATTCTTACCCTCATTTTCTTCATCGATTTTTAGTGCTTTGGAGATGTATTCGAAAGCTTTCCTGTGATGGTGCTTCTGTTTGGCCAACAAGGGGTCCCCGGGCCCCACAGTATGCACATGAGACATCTCCTCGTTTGTGGCTAGCTCTGTGGAAACTATTCCGTCCTTTACTACTACCTCTAAGCTGCACTCGCCGTTGTTGCGAGGCTTCTGCATCAACCGATGAGTCGCCGAGTACAAATACTTGAATATTATAAATAACTGGTACAGCACTGATCTGAGTAGGTTGAACAAAATAATGATTGGGAAGGACACGACGTAAAGGTTCCTTTTATGGACTGAAGGTTGCGAACCATTTCGCAACGCTGATCCCTTCGCTACATCTGCATCTGTCTTCTTGGACTTGCGGTTCGGAGACCTCGTAGTTTTCCGCGACAAACGACCACCATTTGAATCGTCACCGGACACCATCAAGAACAATGTCCCACCGACTTTATTCAACACCAACGTTCCATACAATAATTGGGACAAAGAAGACTTTTTCTGTTTGATTTTTAGTAAATACGCGACAACGACAACGAATCACGACTCCCCCGAATGAAATATTGACAAAATCTGACGTTCGTTTCCAATCCAAACGCAAAATTTGTTGACATTGATAATCTGTGTAAAATGACACATGACACGATGACGATGTGACACGTTCAAGTTGGCGAGTTTTTGTTCCAGAGTTGAAAAGATTTTAAGCGCAAGCGACGTTATGCTTTCATTTTTTGTCCTTTTGTTAAGTGTCGAAGAAAGAGAAAGATGAGATTACCGGCACACATCCTTGTCCGTCCTATTCATTTGTCATCAAGTTGTGGAACGTAACTGGTTTTTGGGACTTTGTTGGATGCGATTTCATTTCATCAGTTTTCTTTAAAAAATTGTGTATTTTTTTATAGTTAGACTAAAAGTCGTGGTTTTTCATAACCATCGCTAATTAGTGGCTTAGTTAATTCAAGTTTATCGAAAGAAACTGCCTAGTAAGTACCGACCTACCTTAAACATAACCAAACATTAGGTGACCAAACATTAGGTGAACCGGGACTGCATTTCACTTGCACTCCTATTTCTTAGCTTACACTACTACAATATATACTTCACTAACAACTACTTTAAGCTATCACATAGAGCTACAAACATGTTTCATCATTACAATCTCTCTACTGTGATCATTCACCAACTTGACTGTTAAAATCTTACCTAGGTATTTCTTCCAATGCCCTTTTCAACAAAATAATATATTCAGTTTATAAAAGTTGATAACCATAATTATCTTATAGATAATGGCAGAAGCTCTGCTGAGAAGCCTACAAGTGAAAGACAAAAATGCAGAAGACTTTGTTGATCCATGGACTGTATCTGGAACCTCGGAAACTGGCATTGACTATGATAAATTAATTCGTAAGTATAATCCTAAGCCCTACTTAGACATTTTCAATGTAAAATATTGTATTTTTTTATTCCCGTTTAATGTGTCTATGAGTAAGTCAGTCCCATAGGATTTCTTAATCATAAGTTAATCAATTTTGACAAGGATCTTGCATGCGGACTTATACGTCTTATTCCGCCAACACACTGCGAAATGAGCTCACATCAAGGACATTAATATTACATTCTGCAATAACTCTTCTCTCTTAGACACACTCCGGGAACACCACTAAAAAGTGATACATTTTAATTCTTAAAGTTTTATACATGTCCAATTGAGGAACAGAAATCGGCACTGAGAACTCATGTAATATTAATGGTATTGCCCTTGCCTAACCAGTATATATGCAGCCCAATTACATCCAGTAAAAAGGTAGGAATTGTTTTCTTAATATAAGAAGTAGGTGCCAGTAACAAACAAAATAAAAATATAGTAGTTATGTTTACGAAGTACTAATTCTATTAACCCTAGTGACCTAACCTTCGCAAATACTTCTTAAAACCTAACCATTAGTCGATTCGACGAGTATATTTCGAGCTCAAATATTTTATAAGTACTTACAGTTTCAGTTAGTTTTATCAATTGATTATAGGAACCTAGTATTATTGTTCTAAATAAAATAATAAACTTGTATTATAATGCGAAAATATTTCTTTTACACCATGTTTTGTAGAGCACCCGTTTTTAGAGACCAAATGAGACGCTTACATAAAAAAGAAAATATTTCAAAAAACAACACATAATAATCCCGATTTCTTTGAAGAACATACATTATAACGCTCTTTTCATCCTGAAAAACACATAAAACCTATTACTTAGAAGCGCATTTTATGCAAAAAACCACTTTGTGTTCAACACAAATTACTGTTGCATTTTTAGCAATACAAGTTAGTCATGCGCCTTTTTATATGAATATTATGCCACGATATTATGAAAATCGCAGGGCAAAACTGGATAAGACTAGCGTAGGACCGTGTGGAGGCACAAAATTTTGAAGTTTTACCCAGCATTGGGTGAAGTCGGAATGCGGATGATGATGATGATGATTATACCACAGACTTAGCGATTCTTCATATTTGGAGCCAAGTCTGGTTGGAGGTCATAATGGGATGATGACTGACCTTCACCTTGACCTAGATCAGATTTTGTCTTTACATGGATTGTACAGGCATCGTACGAATTTTCAGCATGATTTTGAGCCTGGTTCTTCTAACTGTTTATACAGAATAGGCGTAATTTTATGAAGATAATCCATAATATGCATCTTCTACGTAATATCACGCCTAATCATTACTTGGTACAGCCATGGTATCCTGGCTATCCTCCTGATCGAAAGGTTCATCTTGAGTATCACTTTTAGCATCCTTCACCTCGATCATCTTATTCTTCATTATCAGTCAATTCATCCAAAGCACTACCGTCTTCCACTCTGAATAATAAACGCGTTTTAGGGACATCAGATAACAAACATTCAGAAGCCATGGTAATAGATGCAAAAAATATATGCATGAGCTGTGAAAAAATTATACACAAAGCCTAACCATTCGTCGAAACGACGACTATTTTGGAAATATGTCCAAAACTAAGTTACTTACACGACGAACACAAACGCCTTCCGAAAAAGCTCAGCGAATACCGAGTTGACAAGAAACAACATAAAGATTGGCAAATAAACAAAAAAAATATCGCCATATTTCTGTTGGGTATTCGTCGATTCGACGAAGGTTAGGTCTCTAGGGTTAAAGTAAATTATACTTTTATGTTTCAGAAAGGTTTGGCAGTCAAAAGATAGACAAAGAACTTGTTGAAAGATTTGAGAAAGTCACTGGGAAAAAAGGTGAGATGGAAATCAGGCAAATCAATTATTTAAATATTATCATTAACTTAAGCACATTGATCTAATTTCACATTACACTTTTACAAAAACTGTGGAAATAAGCTCTAATGAGGTTCTAGATGATGGATGGGAGATTGTCCAGCATTATTTTTTTTTATTATACAGGGTGCCACATACCAAAACTGGTTTTCTAAAAACCAAGCAAGAAATAAGTGAAATATTTTATAATGTGAAATAAAGTGCATGTTGTGACTAAGACGACGACGAAGAAAATTTTTTTACATCTTCCAAAAAAAAGAAAAAGAAAATACCCCTTGGGGTCTAGAATCACCTCTTTCTGCCTTAGTTCACATGTCACATGGCACCCTGTACATACCTTTCTCATTGCATTTGATGATGATAACTTTAATTGCAGCGCATCACTTCCTAAGAAGAGGCATATTCTTCTCACACAGAGACTTCAACACCATCCTGAACCTACACGAGGCTGGCAAGAAGTTTTACTTGTATACCGGAAGAGGGCCATCATCGGAGAGCATGCACATTGGACATCTTATTCCATTCATGTTTACCAAGTAAGGGAGTTTAGTATTGCTTTAGTATTTAGTAGTGTGACGGACGCAGGAGGTTGCGGGTCGATTCCCAGTCTTAGGAAAAGCATTTTCGTATCTATGTTTGCTTTCTTTGTTTCTTTGACGACCGATATGGCGCAGTGGGCGAAGGTCCGCCTGCGACGCAGGAGGCTGCGGGTTCGATTCCCGCCTCGGATCGGAACAAATTTGTTTACGATCTGCAAAAATTTGTTCCGATGGTGTAGGTGTTTCCTATGTATAATAAAAAAATATCTATCTATGTAATGTATTGTATTAAGTATATCAGTCATCTAGTACCCATAAAACAAGCTCTGCTTAGCTTGGGGCTAGATGATGCTGTATGGACTGTCCGGAATTATTTATTTAGTATTTATTCTAGAGGGTCCAGGATCCCCTGAGACTTTGCCTAAAAAAAGACCGCCAACTGCTAGCTGGTCTTCACCATGTGTTATTGCAGGGCTAGAACAACTTCTACTTATTCAAAATTTCAGCCTGATAGGTATGTTTTGAGCTAAAGAACAAATATCATACAAACATTCGCGTTTATACTTTTACTAGCGACCCGCCCCGGCTTCGCACGGTTTTAATATACATATAAACCTTCCTCTTGAATCACTCTATCTCTTAAAAAACCACATCAAAATCCGTTGCGTAGTTTTAAAGATTTAAGTAGTCAAAGGGACATAGGGAAATAGGGACAGAAAAAGCGACTTTGTTTTATACTATGTAGTGATTATTACAGGTATGGATTTACTAATTAATTGCTAATTATTATTATCTTAATACATTAAATTATTATACTACATAGATTATATATTTTGTTCTATACAATATACACAAACTAGAAGTCAGTTGGCGCTCATTGGGGGAGGCCTATGTCCAGTGGACTAATGTAGGTTGATGATGATGATGATGATATATCTAGAATACCCAGAACAGTGAACAAATAACTGAAGATCAATCAAACATCTGTCTCAAGGTTATAATGGTACCCGCAACCTCCTGCGTTACCGACGGACCTTCGCCGACTGCGTCGGTAGGTCCCATTTTTTTCTATGGAACATGACGTAATACAACAATTTGAGAAAGTATTGTAGAACAATTTTTACATTGTTCCATAGAACAAACTAAGTATATATAAACAACTTGAAGTTGATATGTAAACTGGCCACTCGCCACTTCACGTCTTATATTATATCATGGAAGAATTTGGGAAAAGCGATTCCCATTTAGTTCTGTGCATTCACAGACAAATAAAAGCAGGAGCAAAAGCTAGTAGTATGTAGTTCTATAGTACAAATAGGGACAATAATTTTCTCAAATGTTATATTACGTCATGTTCCATAGAATGAATGGAACCTACCGGGCTGCGTCACTAAGATTAATTTGATAACTTTCAGATGGCTCCAAGAAGTTGTCACTATGATTAATTTGGTAACTTTCAGATGGCTTCAAGAAGTGTTCGACGTGCCACTGGTGATCCAACTGACGGACGATGAGAAAGTGCTCTGGAGGGATATAAAGATCGAGGACGCGCGCGCGATGGCATTCAACAACGCCAAGGATATCATAGCTGTGGGGTTCAACGTGGAGAAGACATTTATATTCAATGATTTGGACTTTATTGGGTGAGTGCTAAGCTTCATTATTAAGGCGCATAGAGCACCTAAAGTGGTGCCACCACTTATTTTATGATATAATTACGTTAAATAAAGGAATTTTCATTATTCATTTGTACAGTTTGTTAAACCAATCATAAGCTTTTTTAATGCATCTGTAGTAGTTTCATTTTGTATATTTAGGAATATACTCTTCTAAAATACTAGATGCACCCCGCGGCTTCGCCCGCGAACCAGAGTTTTCGTACAAATTTCAGAAATGTATTGCACACCCTCTAGTGTAAAAATAAAAAATACGTGTTTAATTATTCACTCAATAGTCTATTTATACCGAGTTTTGAGTGAATGGAACCAAGGAAAAAATATTTTCCATGCAAACTTTACCTCCCTATTTAACCCCCTCAGAGGTTAAAATTTCCAAATTTTAATAGCCTATGTCCTATTCTAGATTCTAAACTATCTACATACCTAATTTCATTTACATAACTTAAGTAGTTACAAAGATTACCTATAACAAACATTCACACAGACTTTCCCAATTATTATACTAGTAAGATATAACAGATCAATATATTAAAAACCTCTTTTTCCAGGCAATGCCCAGCGTTCTTCCAGAACATGGTGCGCATACAGAAATGCGTAACATTCAACCAAGTGAAGGGAATCTTCGGCTTCGGGGACTCTGACGTCATCGGCAAGATCACCTTCCCCAGCATCGAGGCGGCGCCGGCGTTCTCCACCTCCTTCCCCTTTATATTTGGGGAGCAAATCGTAAGTTGAAGTTGTTACATACACAAAGTGTCCTTCCCCTTTATATTTGGGGAGCAAATCGTAAGTTGAAGTTGTTACATACACAAAGTGTCCTTCCCCTTTATATTTGGGGAGCAAATCGTAAGTTGGAGTTGTTACATACACAAAGTGTCCTTCCCCTTTATATTTGGGGAGCAAATCGTAAGTTGGAGTTGTTACAATTACACTGTGTCCTTCCCCTTTATATTTGGAGAGCAAATCGTAAGTTGGAGTTGTTACATACACAAAGTCTCCTTCGCTTTATATTTGGGGGCAAATCGTAAGTTGAAATGGTTACATTTACACTGTGTCCTTCCCCTTTATATTTGGGGAGCAATTCGTAAGTTTCAGTTGTTACATTTAACTATGTCCTTCCCCTTTATATATGGGGAGCAAATCTTAAGTTGGAGTTGTTACATACATAAAGTGTGCTTCCCCTTTACATTTGAGGAGCACATCGTAAGTTGGAGTTATTACATACACAAAGTGTCCTTCCTCTTTATATTTGGGGAGCAAATCGTAAGCTGGATTTGTTACAATACATAAACATTTTTTTATTACTGGGACAATAACGGGTAACCTTACCTATACCCAGACGAGATTCAAGTATCTATCTATGTATATCTATTTACATATATGTAATGTATGGTAAAGTATATCAGTGATCTAGTACCCATAACACAAGCTCTGCTTAGCTTGGGGCTACATGATGCTGTGTGGACTGTGCGGATTTTTTTTTAGGTGGAGTTTCTTTTTTTGAAACTTCAGCTGCTTTCTTCATTATTCATTTCATTTTGGCACCATATAAATTGTTTTGGTCAAGAGTGAGAAGCGATATAAAAATGAATCAAATGCCAATCGACTCAATCCCTTGTAAGGATCATTTAATTGTATCGGGTGAATAAAATTCGGATGTTTTTGAATTTTCACGTGGATGAAACTGCGGGTCACTAGTATAAAATAAATAAAATGTATATTTCCGCAGCTACCCTGCCTAGTACCATGCGCAATCGACCAGGACCCGTACTTCCGCATGACGCGAGACGTGGCCGCGCGCCTCAAGTTCCCAAAACCAGCGCTGCTGCATTCCACCTTCCTCCCAGCACTGCAAGGCGCGCAGAACAAGATGTCCGCCAGCGATCCCAACGCCTCGATATTCCTCAATGACACGCCTAAGCAGATCAAGAGCAAAGTAAGTTACACTTCTTGATAGGTTATGGTGACCTGGTACTTTGAAAATCGGAACGTATCTGAAGATGGAGTGAAAAGGAATATAGATTCGCGCTTCAAGTTCCCCAAACCAGCACTGCTGCATTCCACCTTCCTCCCAGCACTGCAAGGCGCGCAGAACAAGATGTCCGCCAGCGATCCCAACGCCTCGATATTCCTCAATGATACGCCTAAGCAGATCAAGAGCAAAGTAAGTTACACTTCTTGATAGGTTATGGTGACCTGGTACTTTGAAATCGGAACTTATCTGAAGATGGAGTGAAAAGGAATATAGATTCGCGCCTCAAGTTCCCCAAACCAGCGCTGCTGCATTCCACCTTCCTGCCAGCACTGCAAGGCGCACAGAACAAGATGTCCACCAGCGATCCCAACGCCTCGATATTCCTCAATGATACGCCTAAGCAGATCAAGAGCAAAGTAAGTTACACTTCTTGATAGGTTATGGTGACCTGGTACTTTGAAAATCGGCACGATCTGTTTGTTGGATGCGGCAAAATGAACTGAAAATCGGCACAATATAGATTCGCGCTTCAAGTTCCCCAAACCAGCGCTGCTGCATTCCACCTTCCTCCCAGCACTGCAAGGGGCTCAGATCAAGATGTCCTCCAGAGATCCCAACGCCTCGATATTCCTCAATGATACGCCTAAGCAGATCAAGAGCAAAGTAAGTTACACTTCTTAATAGGTTATGGTGACCTGGTACTTTGAAAATCGGCACAATATAGATTCGCGCTTCAAGTTCCCCAAACCAGCGCTGCTGCATTCCACCTTCCTCCCAGCACTGCAGAGCGCACAGAACAAAATCCACAATGATACGCCTGAGCAGATCAAGAGCAAAGTAAGTTACACTTCTTGATAGATTATGGTGACCTGGTACTTTGAAAATCGGCACGATCTGTTTGTTGGATGCGGCAAACTGAACACAGCGCTTTGGCGCTCATTAGGGGAGGCCTATGTCCAGTGTCCAGCTGTGGACTGATAGGTATAGGTTGATGATGATGTGTCTGAAAATGGCTCCATTCTGTGTTCTTTAAAACATTTTTCAATCATTCGAACACACAGAAAAGAAGGCTTTGGGAGTGCGCAGTTTATTTGTCACATTCAAATAGCAAAGACCTAATATGCATAAACAAAGATTTCAGTTGCGTTCATTCCACATCGCTTGAATTATTTGTTGATGTCAAGTAAAGCATGTGTCTGCTTAAAGCGGTATTACACTACACGATATTCAGGGCCCGGTAGTTAGGGCGATTAGGGAGCAAGGCTTGCCGGGTCCGTCCCTTGGGGACCCTAAATATTATTACACCACTCTTAGTTAGGGTAAGGGTCCCTGAATATCGTTTAGTGAAATAGGTCTTTTAGCCAGTTTTCTGCCAGTGTCCGGTTCTTAGAGATAAAAAAAACTTGAGACGAGTTTTGTTCCAACTCGAAAACCAACCACCTAACGAAGTGCTACAAAATGCTGAGTTATTCATCATTAATATTTCCTTCGCACAGATAAACAAATTCGCGTTCTCCGGCGGCCAGCCCACGGTGGAAGAGCACAGAGAGAAAGGTGGCAACAGCAGTGTGGACATATCCTTCAAGTACTTGGAGTTCTTCCTTGAAAATGACCACACACTAGCAGACGTAAGTATCACACTTGCTTTATCATCATCATCATCAGCCTATATTAGTCCACTGCTGCACATACTACTCTGTCAAGAAAGTACCGGGAAAAGATCAATAATACACAAAATGTTTGTTATTCATCCAAATTTATTTTATCACCTTCAAAGTATGCTCCTTCAGAAACGATACACTTACGCCAACGAATTATCCAATCATCAAAACATTTTTTAAACGCTGTTTCCGGAATTGAGTTCAGTTCTCGCCGCGAATTCTCCTTTATGTCTTGTACCGATTGAAAACGGGTGCCACGAAGTGGTAATTTGAGTTTAGGAAAAAGAAAGAAGTCGGCCGGAGCCATATCTGGTGAATATGGTGGTTGCTCGATGGTATTTGTTGAGTGTTTGGTCAAAAATTCGGTCACAATGATGGCCTTGTGCGAAGGCGCATTATCGTGAAAATTCAGGTCTTTTGGGACTAGTCGAGCGGCAACATGTTTCATACCCAAGTGATTATTTAAAATGGTACAGATCGACTCGTGACATACAGAAAGTTCGGCGGCTATCTCTCGCAAAGTTGAATGAGGATTTTCAGTCACTGTTTCCTTCACTTTTGCGATGTTAACTTCAATTGCAGACGTTGATGGCCTACCAGAGCGAGGCAAATCTTCCATCACATCTCGACCGCTTTTGAACGCTTTGTACCACTCATAAGCACGTGTTTTTGATAAAGTCGATTCACCGAAAGCCTTCTGTAACATTTTCAGTGACTCCGAACACGAAATTCCATTGGCGATGCAAAACTTAAGACAAACTCTTTGTTCGATGTTTTTGTCCATTGTGAAATTCGCAATACACACTAGATATGATGTAACTAAAAACAGCACTGTATTTAATATAAATAACAGATGCAACTCAAACTCCGCGCCAAAATGGCAAACAGTTGTGCCAACCTAACAACAACAAAAAAAAACAAAAATTTGAATTTGGAACCATAAACAAATCATCCATTCCCGATACTTTTTTGACTGAATGTAGGCCTCACCTAATGAGCGCCACTTGCTTTATATTGATCCCTAATTGAGAACCTCCTTAGATAGATATAATTTACTGACACAACAAAATTACATATTTTGTTAGTAGTATCTTAAATCCTATGTTAGGTTTATCTAGATACTAGGGTTCTCTAAAACTAGGTACTTATGCTTAGAGCGTATAATAAGGAAGTTTCCAATTTTTCAAAAATAAAAACTACTTACATGAATTGAAGGGCATATAAATTACAATATATATGGTGAAAGAATTATTTAAAAAACTTGAAAAATGACAAAGTTATTCCAATTTTACTGAACCCCAAACGTATTTTGAAATAAGTGCGAGACATTTCGCCTGTGACGTCACAATTCCCGGCGAGTCAACGGTACAGTAGGGGCGGAAAGTGTTTTTCGGCTGTTTCGTCGTTTGTCGCTCACAGTAAGTAAGTAGGTACATGGAACGCGGTGTGTGGTGTGAGTGTCTATATAAAGTATTAAGTAACCTTATTAATATCTTAATATCTTACTATTAGAATAAATGGGAAAGTCTGTGTGAATGTTTGTAATCGATAATCTCCGTAACTACTTAAGTTATTTACATGAAATTTGGTATGTAAATCGATTGGGACTTCAAATAACATATAGGATAGTAAAATTTAGAAAAAATAATCTCTGAAGGGGTTAAATGGGGTGGTAAAGTTTGTATGGAAAATAATTATTCCTTGGTTCGATTCTCTCAAAACTCGGTACAACTTATCTCTGGAATGAATAATTTAACACGTATTTTTTATTTTTACTCAATAACAATAACTAGGGGGTGTGCAATAACTTTCTGGAATTTGTATGACAAAAATCTCTGGTTCGTGGGCGAAGCCGCGGGGCGCATCTAGTGTTTATTTTATTTGAAAGAGATTTCTTTCTTTTAATAACTTTGCACCAATCTTATTTTTTAGGCACCATAAAATAATGTTTATCGGGTGCACTAATAGTTGTAGTACTGTGCACTTGGTACTGTGCACGACACAATATTATATACTGTAGTGTAGCATCAACTTGCAAGGTTTCCATAATGATTCTATGCGACGTCACTAGAAAGTCCTATACATATATGAAGATGACGTAGAATTTAAAGACTGTTCTGTGAGAACAGCTATTATATTTCCATACCTACTGCAATACTGAATTTAAATTTCTATTAGTTTACTATTTTTTTTTCACTTGTTCGTTTCCAAAGACTTAATCTATACTTAATCCATTCCAAACATTGAATGAATAATCGTCGGACATGTTCGGCCTTTTATATCTCCAATAGGTACCTCGTAACATTACAAAACTTAGTTGAAAATCGACAAATTTCTAGAGAAATAACTCTGTCCCTTTCATTCAAACGCCAGCCACACCGTCAGCTGTCCTTGTCTTATGTTTCCACGATTTTCCGAAAGGTAAATCTGTCTCTGTCATTCCCATGGTCTCTTTCTTTCTTTTCGATTCGATCGAGAACCTTGATATGATATACTTCAAAGTCATGAACATTAATAAGCAGTGATCGGAATTACAAGAGCATATTTTCCTAAAGTTACATATTTACATCAAAATCATAATGTTGGGATTTTAGAGGACTAGGGAAGAGGATTTATTGATATCATTATACAGACTTAGAGATTGTTCTATAGGCTTCCAGAAGTTTCTACTATGTTCTCGAATGATCTTCGTCACATATAAACCAACTTAACACACTCGGTAAGGTACTCACACATGCACACAACACACACACAACTCAAAACACTAACATGCACAAAACACAAACACACACTTATACTTATACACACACGCCACAAACACACAGGCGCACACTTATCTAAACAATCAAATGCTAACAAACTTTTGCAAACAATATTAAATGTTATAATTTAATCTTTCAAATACGCACCTTCCAATATTATTGTAACTATACAGGGTGTAAAAAGACTACTATCGAAAAATGAAAGGTGGCAATCAGACCATGATTCTGAACATATTTATCGAAAAAAAAACGCGAATAAAATTTCACCTCTCTAAATTTTTTTATTTTTTTATCTAGTTACACACCCATAGTACAACACTAAGAAAACATATCAACACGAATAAACAATTTTTAAAAGCAAAAATAAACAAATTAAAAAAAAGATGTAATGTATTGCACGCAAGTGAATGACCTCAACTCAGCTGTTTATGGACGCCCGCACCACCGCTCGACTGCGCGAGCGAAATGGGTATCTATCTATCTACGCAAGATACATACATACGCTAGGTACGCACGTAGGTTACCGCGCTGCTCGCTGGTGGCTATCTGTATTTTGCCGTCTTGGCATAGAAAGAAAACACTCGATTTTCAATCTGAAGATTGTAGCATCGAACCCTTCCTAACACTTCTACTTCTATTAACAAATTGAAGATATCATTTACATTTTACCTACCTGTTCCTACTAGAATAGAATAGAAAACTCTTTTTTATTATACTTAAACCTAGGTACCACACAAAGAAAGAAAACAAAACAAAAATACTGCATACATAGTATGAAGGGCGGTCTTATCGCTAAAAGTTCTCTCATTTCTTCCATCCAGGCAACCTTGGGATGTAATGTATGACCATGTATACTACTATTATGTATTCTGTGCTTTTTTGGTTCAGGGTAAAAAGTTAATTCTAGCTGGAAACGTTCATAACTAAGTAATCCTTTTACTAGTCGTAGTATTTATTCCCGCGAAAAAAATAAAATTATCTCATAATTCTGTGATAAAGATTTTAAAATGAGTATGCCCCATTTTGAACCTTATTGGATACTGAATAATCTGCTTTGGTATAGGAAAACCTTATTCCACTCTGCATAAGGTTTATAACAGCAGCGGTGTTTTTCTTTGTCGGGCGCGGAGCGCCGCCGTGCCGTGGCCGCGTGGGTCGGCACGCGGCCTTCGGCTATAGTCAAAGGAAATGTATTGAAAGGAATCTAAACTTTATTTAATTAGGCATAAGGTTTATAACACTTTGGATGTCGGCATTTAAAAACGGATTTGAATGCATAACTTCTCTATGTAGGTACAGTAGCGTTCACTATTTGCTATACCCCTAATTTCTAAAATATTCGCCAACAATAATGTTGAAGAACTTCAAGCAATCTTAATCTTAGTGCAAAAACTTAACAATAGTTGAGATTCGAACCACGGCTTATCGCATCGCAGTCGACCGTTCTTTCATTTCTGCTACCCGGTATGTTGACTCATAGTTCGAATTTTTAAGCCAGTAGTTTTATCTTAACGGTGGTAGTTGAATCGGTTGAATGCATTTATTAATTTTGTTCAAATGAATGAGGGTAGTTTTAATATTTTATGTAACAAATGACAGTCAAGTAATCGTTTCACCACCGCTGGAGTATAATTATTGTTATGGCATTAGTAAACTGTGTTTGCGTGATAAAAGTTTGAAATATCAAAAAAGAATAGCCATTTAAGCAATTTTGTAAGCACTAAAACTATAAAAAATCATGAACAAAACGTTCCTAATAAAACTATTGCAAGTCAGCTTGGGATAAGCGTAAGTGTATTTTTATTTTGTTTTGTATTGATTCGTCGTATTTATTGAGCATAGATAATTAAAATTTTATTTAACTTTCAAGGAAATAACAGTTCAACTTTGGGTGAGGAGATACGCTTTGACTGAAGATGTAAAGGCAAAGGGATCGGGTCCACGCCCATGGGGTTTCACATCAGAACGCCATAGACAAATTGTGAATACTCACAGCCATGTCTGACATGGAGGGTCGGATAATACTATGGAGGAAACCAAACAAACGACTCCTACCACAAAATATACTACCTGTTCAAGCAAGTGGCAGAATTACCATAGGTAAGATGTGATATAAATAATAAGTATTACCTTGCAAATTCTGCTACAAAATCAGTTTCTTTTACTACAGACTAAATGACCTATCTAGTAAATTTCCAACATCTTTTTTATTACAAACTAAATTGCCTGTCTAGTCAATTTTTAATTGAATTTATACCCCTACCTACAAGTCTTGAGAAGTCAGTGTTTTTTTCAGGTTATTGGGGCTGGATGTCATCCATGGGCCCAGGAGAACTCGTAGAAATTGGCGGCCGCTTGGGGAACAATATTTACAAGTGTTTAAAAAAGTTATGATACCACAGTGCTCGTTGCTTATCCAGTATCTCAAATGAAAAGTAGGCTAGAACAAAGTATACCAAGCGAGGGTTATCCAATTTGATATTAATTTTGAGTAAACAATAAATTAGTTTTGCTATGGTAGTTCTAGCTTGCTTTTCATTTAGCGTATTGCACAATGATGCTCCAAATTTTTCTTAATGGGTAAATAATGGTCTGTTACACACGAGAGATCTAAATTGTTTATATTTATTAGATGCTGCCTATAACAAAGTAGACCTTACAGTATACTGTGGTATAGGTATTCTAATAATAACAAAACATGTTTGTTCTACTTGTGTGTTGACTTTTATTTACAAGGATTATAAAACAACATAGTTGTGTGAAAAGGAACCGAAAATGTAATAAATTTTCTTAATATAAGTTAATATCATTGTAATGTAATTTATTTTCTCTTTCTTTCTATTGTATTAATAAAATAACATCACATAAAATCTGAGATGTGTTTATTATATTCCAATCATACCCTATTTCTTATTAGTAAAAAAACAGATTCTAGACAATTATTATGCTATAAAGTCATAGGTGAAAAAAAGCAAAAATAACATCGGTATAATGAATCGAACATCCTACCCTAGAACACAAGCCGGACCCTTGAACCACTCATCCAGATTGTGATTGCTAGTTTAGTCGAAATTAAAGATAGCATTTATTTAGCTAGCTCAATTGTTTTAAAAATCATTTTCATTACTTACCAGCTTATTTTTTTCTTTTACAATAATAGTAGTAATTTTCTTTGTTATTTTAGTTACTAGTGCTTTGTCAAAAAAAGCAAAAAATTGTTTAAGTAAAGCAGCAGGATTCGTTCCTGGTATGTCTATTAGGGGGGGTAAGCAAATAATGAACGCCTCTGTACATAGTGCTTGTATTATTTTTATTCGTCGTTTAGTCGGTGTTAGTATTCGAACTTGCGCGGTCGTTGCGGAAATTTGCGAATACTGTTTTGTTTTGTGAAACAGATTTTTAGTGTGGTATGCGTGTTTTTAAAGTTTTTCTTAAGTACATGGTCTTAGTGTAGGAAGGTAAATAGTGGAAGTTACTTTCTGTGTTTTTCGGTGTGTTTTATAAACATGTTTAGTGCGAGGGAGTATGGACAAATGCTCATGATGTGCTATGGAGAATGTGATGTGTATCGGTTGTGTTTAGTAAGTGTGTTTTGGCAAATGTTTGTGTTTCTTATGGTGAAGCTCTAGGAAATGCGTCAGAAGTGTTGCGCATTTACTTACTGCGAAAGATAGCCGAAGCAGCAATATCCCAGCTGATGCTCGTGTCTTTAGGTAAGTCGTGAAATATCTACCGAGTACCGACAGCCTAGGTACTTGCTATAAAGACCTTACCTTAAACTTTGACGACTTATAACTTTACTAGCTACCCGCCCCGGTTTCGCACGAGTGTATCACTACATAGTATAAAACAAAGTCGCTTTTTCTGTCCCTATGTCCCTATATCTCTTCGACTGCTTAAATCTTTGAAACTACGCAACGGATTTTGATGCGGTTTTTTTAATAGATAGAGTGATTCAAGAGGAAGGTTTATACGTATAATAAAACCGTGCGAAGCCGGGGCGGGTCGCTAGTAAACCGCATCAAAATCCGTTCCGTAGTTTTAAAGATTTAAGCAGTCAAAACGATTACGACCATATCTCGCGAAGAACCGACAACTGTTGGGGTAAACGTGTTCTTGAGTGGAGACCGCGACTCGGTAAACGTAGCGTAGGACGCCCTCCGGCCAGGTGGGATGACGATCTGCGAAAGACTGCTGGCAGATGCTGGATGCGTCAAGCTGAAGACAGGGCGCTATGGCGCTCATTGGGGGAGGCCTATGTCCAGCAGTGGACTAATATAGGTTGATGATGATGATGAAGCAGTCAAAGGGACATAATGATATAGGGACATAGGGACAGAAAAAGCGACTTTGTTTTATACTATGTAGTGATGTACTTATGTTATGTAGTGAGTGATGCATCGCGCGCGACTCACGTCGGCGCGGCGGCGTAGGTATCGAAGTGGACGCGTACATTGCTTGCAAACAAAATAATTGAAAATCTTTAAACATGTTTATCTTCGGCTACAATTTTTTTTTTCGGCCTGCGCATTTTTTTTTGTTTAAGTTTAAAGGTGCTTCGCCATCCCCCTTCGTTTTCGATAGTTGTCTGTTTACACGCTGTATATTACGGAAGAGCGGAACCCTCTAACACACATAGGTATCTCTTTATTTAAATAGGGTTCCAAACCCAAGCTATGTTAATTAGTTTACGTTTACTGTAATAGATAATTTTATTTGATCTCGTATATTCCAGAACTTTCCAGAGCTTTCTGCACATTCCCGAAAGCTCTAGAATGTTCGACTGTACACAAAATAAACCTTATTTACACAAAAGTAGGTAGGTACATATATTGTTTTCTATCAACTATAAGATAATCTATTAGATAGTTGCGATAAACGTGTTCTTGGGTGGAGACCGCGACTGGGCAAACGTAGTGTAGGACACCCTCCGGCCAGGTAGGATAACGATCTATGGCCAGTATATAAAGATAACCTATGGCCTATTTTTGTTGGAGACAAGTACCAACACTATTCTATGATGATAACTGAAAACGACGAACGATTTTGAACTCTAAAACCTGATAATCAGACCTTCAGAAAAATACTAGCAATCTTAAAACTATGTAGATGTTGTCCTGCACAGATTCTACAACGATAATATCCATTCGGTCTTGATTTAGCCAAAAGCAACAACCGTCTGAGGTGACCGCGCATCGATTACTACTCGACTCGAGCGTCTCGCGGAAGTTGTGACGTCATGACGTTGTTGAGCGGCCGCGCGCCGAGAACTTTTAAACCGGACGGGAAAAGTATCATAACTTCGTCATTTATGAAGATAATTGAAAAAAAAATTCACTGGGCTTTATTGCAAGTATAGTATTATTTTTCTACATTTAAATAAAAAATTTGGAAACTTCCTTATTAGTAGCCTTGTTTTTATTTACGTGTGCCCCGTGTTTGATTAAGAGTTCTGACAACCCTAGGCTAATGAACAAGCTATTAGTTTGTCCTGCCCGGCCCACAAATCCTAAAATTTTATATAAAGCGGTCACCCGAAACTTCATCTGCGTTAGCACTTATTACAATTATCACCATCGATAAGGGAGCGTGAATAATATTACTTGATAGTAAATATATTTAACAAGGTCACTTTCTTAATTAAGGTACATATGTCTTTTTTAATTATGTGGTAGTTGCAAAGACGAGCGCCTTAAACGTCCTTGCGTCCCTAGGCCTTGCCTTATTAGCCTGTGGGTAAACCAGGTGTGCCGTAACTTTTTTCTGGGTTAACCTCTTGGGGTCTCCAAACGGCAGTGGGCCGAGGTCAATCACGCTTTTGATCCAATAAACGCAGGACGCAAAAACGCTGCTGTTCAATTCTCTCTTAACTTCAGACTGAAAGTTATCA
This sequence comes from Eupithecia centaureata, assembly GCA_944547425.1. Classification (NCBI taxonomy): domain Eukaryota; kingdom Metazoa; phylum Arthropoda; class Insecta; order Lepidoptera; family Geometridae; genus Eupithecia; species Eupithecia centaureata. Next base: position 4,503,809 of record OX155690.1, read on the forward strand.
TAAAAAAAACACAGATTTAGTTTGGGAGTGTATGGATACATTAAGATTAATGCATGTTAACTTGTTTGAAATTAATTATTTTGATTTTATTTTAGATAAAGAAACTATATGAGAGCGGGGAAATGCTGACGGGTGAACTAAAGAAGCTAGCCATAGATACAATCACCCCTTACATCCAAGAGTACCAGAAACGACGGGCGGCAGTAAATGATGAAGTACTAAAATCCTTCTTCAAGATTAGACAGATTCAAATTTAAGTATGTGCTGATAAGGTTCGTTTTATACATTGGTTCAATCAGATTTGGTGCCTTATCGATTGAGATAGACACTTACAAGAATAATACAATAGTAGAAGATCCGAACCTATATCGACATTCACCGGGTTGATAATAGAATCAAGCTTATTTTATAATAAATTGTGTATATTACAAAATACCTATATTAAAAATGGGTTGACAAAAAAAATCCTGGACAGAATATTAATAATTATATATAAAATATCATTTTTCATAAAATGTTGCATGAAAATAATAAGAAAATTTTATACTGGACTAGCGACCCGCCCGGCTTTGCACGGTTTTATTATACGTATGAAACTTCCTCTTGAATCACTCTATCGATTAAAAAAACCGCATCAAAATCCGTTGCGTAGATTTAAAGATTTAAGCATTCAAAGGGACATAGGGACAGAAAAAGCGACTTTGTTTTATACTATGTAGTGATTAAAGTATAAAACGTATTTTTAATATATTTTCTTATTATGCGAAAATTATTATAAAATAAGTTTGATTCTATTATCAACCCGGTGAATGTCGATATAGGTTCGGATCTTAGACTAAGAAGACTTAAAGCATGAAGGGTACGTAAACTGTTAATTTTCCATAGACTCCGTTTACATTCGAACCTAAATATAAGCACAATATTAATCGTGGTTTATTCCAGAGTGCAATAAATTATGGATTTATTTTGTTAATATAATTGTTGGATCTAAGCAAGTCTTAGGTCACGGCCGCACTGCAAACGTCCAGCTGCCTTATTATCTAATTTGAAATCAGGGTTCAAAGGGATAAATATAATCGGAGATATTTAAATTGCCCCTTACCTTTTTCGTATTGTATTGGTGTATCAGAACACGAATTCAATCAAAATTCAAAAATATAAATTTAAGCTTAATAATAGATTTCCTTGATTGTTACATGTGTTTATTTTATTCTTCTAATGTAAATGGTATAGCCAAAATACCAGAAATATGAACTGAAATGTTTACTTACATTTGATAATTATTGGATAATTATCTGATAGATATCTTGATAATTATAAAAATAATTATCAAGAGGATATTTATCTTGATAATTTCAAACCCTGCTTGAAATCGATTATCAGTTTAATTCAAATGTCAAATAGATCTCGATTATCATTTGAGTTAGACAATAAGGCCCCAGGTTGGCTGTTAGCTTAGCGCTAGGCGCTTGGCTTAGAGTTCAAAATCCAAAAACAGATCTCCTAGCTATCCATGCGTCTAGCTAAGCTTGACACTTAAGGTTATCGCAGATCTGGACCGCACCACTGCCACACATCACAAAAATGTGCATTCAAATATGAGGCTTTATCTCGTATACATTAGTTCCATTTTATATTGACAGCATCAGTATATCAACCACAGGGATTGTTGTCTAGGGTAGAATAGGCAAAAATAGCACCGCATCGTCATAAATTGCGTTAATTATTGAAGTTAAATGAATTTAAAATATTTTTCTCATTCGATGACTATGTTCGATGACAAAATCCTCTACTTGACCTTTTATCTGTAGATAAAAGAAAACTCGCTAGCCAGTCGCGTGAAGCTTGCGGTATGCTATTTTGATACTGTAAACTGTATCTAAAATTGAGTTTAAGCCCATATTTGAATTCTTAATATTGAGCCGTGCGGTAGCGATGCAGGATGTACTTATGTGTTTAGTCATCTAAGTGTCAGATGTCTTGAGCATCCGTGACTTGTTGGCAAGCACGGCGTTTGTTGTCTAGGGTAGAATAGAGAAAAATTACGTCACATCGTCATCGCACACTTAAAACATTTGAAGTTAATTCCTACAACTTCAATAATTTACGAAAATTAGAAGGTCTTTCTTTGTAATTTAAAAAAATATATATTATTATTGTTATCTCCGTGTTTTAAAAAAAATATCTGAGCGTCCGGTCGACCCGAGAGCTGGTGAGTATCTGGCGCAGCGCATCAGCATTGCCATCTAGTCATCTAGTCATCTACAACCTTTACTGGTCCACTGCTGGACGCAGGTCTTCCCATGATAAGCGCCTCATCGGCACTCATCATATGGGAGTAATGCCCATAATCCCCACGCTGGGCATGCGGGTTGGGGATCGCAGTTCGGTGGTAGAATTGTTTTACAGGAAGCGCTGCTGCCCGCCCCCCGGTGGATATCCCTTAGTCGCCTCTTACGACACCCGCGGGAAGAGTTGGGGTAGTGCAAATTCTAAGCCGGCACCACACGGCATTGCATGCATGCATTACCACGCTGTATGGCAGCATTGCCATACAGCGTGGTAATGCAGCCAGTGTCTTGGAGTCGCTTCCGAATGGTAATGACATGGATCAGTTGATCTACCTCTAGATTGTTTGCAACCGTCTGCAGTTACCTCAATTCTTTCAATTGTATACACTAGTTTTAATAATTTACGTATTGTATGACGAAGTGATGTCATTTTTGTCTATTCTACCCTAGACAACAAGCGCTGTGCTGGCCAAGCATACTAGGGTATTTTTTGAGTAAAATTATATGTTCTATAGAAAAATGCTATTTATGCGATAATGTAGTATTTATACAATAAGAAAGGGTTTTGTTACTGACCAGAGATAACCAGAGGTTCTTAGGAATCTTAATGTAAAGAATACTTTATTTTTAAGGCGAAAACAAAAACTTAAATTGTCGATTATAAGCTGAGTATTTCTGCAAGACTTAACTACTAGCATTTATCGTGCATATTAAGTATTTTTAATGATAGTAAATAAATATGTAACAATGTGCTCAACTGACAGTTTTTTGACAAATCTTCTTCATTGAAAACTGTCAAAATACACGTGATAAGGGCGGTAATACACCTTTTGTGTGAAATCGTAGCAGTGAAACAGCAGTAGTTTCTTGCCTGTTCTAACGCGTATAGATTAGAATGTAATTTTCTTTTAAACGTGCGGAAAAGAGATGGAAAACAGGCAGAAAACACCCGCAGTTCCGCTGCTACGATTCCACGTGAAGATCTGAGCAGGGGTATTTTAATTCATCGAAAAATCCTTCGGATTCGATATCGGAAACTTTTGACGATGAACGCTATTTTAAGCTAGCGGATTCGAAAACTTTTGCCATCAGAATTTGGATTCTAAGTTCCTTAGTTTTGATATGAAATCAAAATATCGTTCTAAATATCTGACGGAAATAGAATCGAATTCGAATTTGACGTTTCTGTTACGAAAACGAATAGAACGAATTAAAATACCCCTACTGCTACCGCTCTTTATTGAGTTAATGTATTTTAATTGAATATTACGATAGTTAACATACTTCTCATTTTGAGAATGGCGTCAATAAATGCAAAGGTTGTTTAGTTTAATATTGACAGTTTTGAATTGTAACATTGACCACTGGTGGGAGTAGGAGAGAGTTTTCTTTAAGCTCACAAAGTCGCTCTCGCTTACAAAGGCTATTTTGTTATGGTGGGTCCAGACCAAGCGAACGATAGAGAGCGAAAAAGAAACGAGTAGGATTGGATAATATTGGATAATCGGTACTGCACGTTCACGCGCTTTCTCTGATTTGTTCAAAAGAAATAAACGCATGTGAACCCCAACGATAGTTGGCCACTGAGTACGGCCGAACGAAGGCCCTCGCTTGCTTTTGCTATGATGTCCACACTGGTTCGTTCGTGATCGTTTGTTAGACTTTGCTCGCTCTCGTTCGCTTGGTCTGGAGCCACCATTAGACGATAGGGACTGCTATCTTCTGAAAATTGAGCCTAAAACCCCTTATCATTATTGCGTAGATCGCAAAGCATTTCCCTTTTTTCTTTTTTAAGCTGTGCTTTAAGCATTTGATAGACCTGTGAAGAGTTTTGTTGGAATTTGAGCATTTTGTCTAATTTATTGTTCCATATAAGTGTATTTGATTAAAGCATTGTTATAAATACTTACATGTATTTTATTTATATACCAACTTTATATTTAAGATTTTTAATAATTATTAGCTATGACACTGCCTGTTTTACTACTTCAGTAGAACAGTTGAAATGCTAAAATAACTGTGCAAGTTGAAATCAGATTTTATGAAAGCAATTTTGAGAAAATAACTCTGGATTTCCGCGGGATTTCTTTTCTCGAGATAGGCAAATAGGCAATTACTGGCTAACTAATTAAGTACACTTCTGTAGGTACTTAAATGTGTTCATGTATTTCAGTGTATTTACACCAAATTCTAAGTTAATCCTAAATTAAAATTCCCAAAATCTAAGTCAATCCTACATTTTCTTAATATATAGAAAAAATATAAAAGAAATTTGAAATCAGAATTAGTTGTTATGAGCTGAAAGCTGAAACCAGCATTATGACACTGTCGCCTGAACAAGCACATTTTCAAATTGGGGCTAAGCGAATCATGCAGACTGCGAAGAGGCGGTGGAAACACCACTCCATATGATAGGTATGTGTGGAGCATTAATGCAAAAAGGTAGCATTCATCTGGGCAAACACCTACTAAGCTTAGAAAAGCTAAGTAAGAGGCATAACCCTGAAGAAAATCCTATAGATCCTAGCAGCTGCAGGGATAAGTGGCGAATTATGAACGCCGTATCTTTAAGGGAACACAAAGTGGCGATCATAATAGACCTATTATGGCCGCAGCGCGAAAGTCATTACTTGCGAATTTAATAATAAAAAATAGCTGAAAACTCCCCATTCCTAACATATTATAGGTTGCTGCTAGGAATTGTAATTATATTAGAAATAGGCTTAAGAAGGTTCCTATACAATATAGATATCTACTTATTATTATAAATATTTATGTACGGGTATTTATCGCGTTTATTTACCTATTTTTCCCGACGTTTCGACAGGATTACACACTTGCTTGATTCTTGCTCGAGTCGCCGGACGGAACAACTGACCCCGTTTCGCAGAGGCGGTAGCTCCAGTTACTCCAGTCATCCCGTGACCACGGCAGTGTGTAATCCTGTCGAAACGTCGGGAAAAATAGGTAAATAAACGCGATAAATACCCGTACATAAATATTTATAATAATGAGTTCTGATCGCGTAAGTTTAAAAAACTTATCTACTTATTATAGGTCGGTTATATAATAGGTATGCTCGGAGTCGGAGTTACTCTGAAGGATATTCGTAATGAACCTACATCCGAAAGAGAACCAAAGTTATCGACATAGCTCAAAGAATTAGCAAGCTGAATTGATAGTGGGCCGGCCATATCTCGCTAAGAACCGACAACCTCAGGGGTAAACGTGTTCTTGAGTAGAGACCACGACTTGGCAAACGTAGTGTAGGACACCCTTCGGCCAGGTGGGATGACGGCCTGCGAAAGACTGCTGACAGATGCTCGATGCGGCAAGCTGAAGACAGGGCGCTATGGCAGTCATTAGGGCACGACTATGTCCAGCCGTGAGCTAATAAAGACTGTTGATAATGATGATTATAGGTCTACATACTATAGGTACATTAAAATGCGACAGTTAAGAATACCACCCACCTCGTATAACGCACAATGGACCGCAAAACAAAGGCAGGCCCTCAGGTGAAAACTAAAATTCAAACCACTTGTGTACACAAAACACTTTGATCCAATATGCATGACAAAAGAACAGAAATTTGTATGACACAGTCCTTGCCAGTAACAGGTTGAAGATACACGAGTTATTGAAATATTAATATTAGTAACTAGAAAGCTTTATTATAAAAAAATATAAACAGAAGGTTGATGAAGAAATTGCCAGGGAAATAGCAGAAAGATATTTATTACAACGTTTGAAATAAACACAAGGTTATCGAAGTAATTACCAGGGAAATAGCAAAAGGAAAGATATGTGACCACGTTGACGCTGAGGAACATTCTAGATCTTGAAGCCCCAATTCAAGAAGATTTCGTTCGAAAAGAAACGGATTACTTATAGGTAAGTGCTCAAATAATTTGCTATTATAATTTTTTTACTTGACTCCGTGCGGGTTGCGGGAACTATTAGAATTTTTGGGATGAGGTACTCTTGTCTAGACCATTCTACCGGTAATGCAAAGTTTCTACTAAGTACATATTCTTTAAAGGATAGGAAATATGTATATAATATGTACCATATAATATACATATTATATATACATATTACATATAATGTATATAATATTATATATAAATAAATAATGTGTACAATAAATCAATACCAATCTCAAATCTTCAATCCTATGTATGGATGTTTGTTACTCTTTCACGCAAAAAGCACTGAACGGCCCTGGAATAAAACATAGGCTAAATTTCATCCCATAAATAAATTCCCATGGAATAGAAATAGCCTTGAAACGTTTCCATAGAAACAATGCGTGCGAAGCCGTGCACAAATACTAGTTATAAATAAAAGGGCTACAGTTAACACTTAACAGAATGAGATGAGACACGTGGTAACAGAATTTCAGAAAATGTACCAAAGTTACGAGGAAGATTCGCCAATCCCATTGCTAGCAAGCACACAATACAACCTAATCAAAGAAGACGAGGAGAAAGGGGACCCAGAAGAACGCGTCATTCTCGAAATAGGCCGCCAGGACGATAAGCCGAGAGAAGAACACACGTTCTCCCACAAGAAGTATGATAAGACCATATCGCATTATAGGTCTTATGTGCTGGAGGATTATGAACCTAAGCGGATAAGTTTTAGAACTCATGAAATTGAGCAGCAAGATGGTGAGTTAAGTTTTGATTTACATTAATAACAATATGCTTAGATGCTGGATAATTCATAAAGCATCATCTAGCCCTAAGCTGAACAGAGCTTGTGTTGAGGTTTCTGGATAATTGATATACTTAGGTACTTACTTGAGATACTTGATACTTACTTGATAACATAGATAATAAATAAATACCTAACGCTGGACAATCCACACAGCATCATAATCAAGAATAGCAAAACTTGTGTTATGGTAGGTATAAAAGTTGGTATACTTATGTGAACGATTTATCTACTAGCGGATAGGAAATTTAAAACGCTGCCATTCAGAAGCCTATTTTTATGATGTAGCGGTACCGCAGACTTTTCGCGTAGAATTAAAAAAAGAGATATAAATATAGGATAAATACACATACATACATAGTTTTATTGGACAAAAGATTAATGTTTTCTAGGTACGGTCCAAGACCCAGGTCCGAAGCTTAGATCCTATTACGAGCACGACTACAGAGAGCATCCGATGAACGAGACAGCCGTCTCCGAGTGTTCTTTAGACTTCTCGCACGAGTCTCAAGACAAGTTTCTGGAAGATTCCACGCAGGATGTCATGCATTGGAAGGAAAGGGCGATGCAGCTTGAGAAAGGTAACGATGATGGAAGTTAGGCATATCGGGTATTTATAGCGTTTATTAGGAGCAAGTTCGGTTAGGATTCGTAATAAATACATCCGACAGAGAACCAAAGTTATTGACATAGCTCAAAGAATTAGCAAGCTGAAGTGGGAGTGGGCCGGCCATATCTCGCGAAGAACCGTTGGGGTAGACGTGTTCTTGAGTGGAGACCGCGACTTGGCAAACGTAGTGTAGGACGCCCACCGGCCAGGTGGAATGACGATCTGCGAAAGACTGCTAACAGATGCTGGATGCGTCAAGCTGAAGACAGGGCGCTATGGCTCTCATTACGGGAGGCCTATGTCCAGCTGTGGACTAATATGGGCTGAAGATGATGATGATGAGGAGCAAGACTACAGAGAGCAGCCGATGACCGAGACAGCCGTCTCCGAATGTTCTTTAGACTTTTCGCACGAGTCTCAAGACAAGTTTCTGGAAGATTCCACGCAGGATGTCATGCATTGGAAGTTGCAAGTCCGCCTCGCGCTTGGACGGTTTTTTATTAGATATTACATAGGAAACACCCACGATTATTAAAAACGTTTGAAAACTACAGCCGTAAATTACACTCCTTCCAGAATACAAGAAGACAGCGTGCGACCGCGAACGCACTCGCATGCGTGACATGAACCGAGCGTTCGACCTGCTGCGATCCAAGCTGCCGGTCACCAAGCCGTCCAAGAAGAAACATTCCAAGATCGAGTGCTTGAGGTAAGAAACACCAAACAATAGGAGTACACTGATTCACAGGACATAACGACTGTGCCTACATGTACCTAGGTATTGAGAACCGAGCGTTCGATCTGGGTGATGACAATGGGCCTCCCCAACCCCCATGGGACTGTCATTATTATCATATGTAAATAAAATAGGCACCCACAGTAAAATTTTAAATAATATTAAATTGAAAGGCACATTGGAAAAAAAATCCAATTCCATCTAGCTATCCAATCCAGGTCCCATTCTGTACATTGAAGATATTTATAATTTTTTTTTTGGAGGGCGCTCTGTTATCGTTACTGAAGCCAAATGAAATCTGTATTCTTTTAAATTTTTGTCTATCTGTCTTTCAGCTTGTCTGTTTCTGGCCACGCATCACGCCAAAACTACAAAACATCAAATTGTCTTTGCTGTAAACCTGGCGTACCTAATAATACTTCTGCCCTTTCCAGGATAGCAATTTGCTACATCCGACACTTGGAGTACTTGGTGTCAGGGGGTTCTGAGGAGAACCCCGCCTTCTTCGAACTGCATGCTGCTGATCTGAGGAGGCGGCAGACCCGATACTGAAGAACTGCTTACGTCACGCATCACGCCAGTGCCTTTAGTACCAGTTTACATAATTTGATTACGAAAATAGTTATCGAGAGCTCGATAAACTTTAAAATTCTATCTCGTTTACACATTTAAAAAATGTGAGACAATATTCCGGTAAATAGCCTGCGTCAAATCTCTGAAAACCATTTTTAGGGTTCCAAAGGGTAAAAAGCACTTTATTGAATAACTAAGACTCCCGCTCTGTCCGTTCGTCTGTCTGTCCATCTGTCACTAGGCTGTATGTTATTAACCGATAGATAGTCAGCTGGAATTTTCAGGTTTTTTTCGTCTAAAAGGAGCGAATTCGTCGCGAAAATCTTCGCGCGAATTCGTTCACTGACCCCTGTACAATAATCTGTATCCATAGGTTCCCCCTCAGTTAAGTTTGAAGCCAATTACGATTGTCTGTTCTTATTTCGAATCTGATCAGAGCGGGACAGCACGAGTCATAATATTCTCAATTCCTTTCATATAGTTTAAAAGACTAAAACTTATCAAACCTAAAAATGTTTGTTGAGATACTTATTAAAATTGAAATTTAGTTTATTTCATGCAAATAATGTTTATACATAAATAATCATGTGTATCTATTGATTTGCGTGTAATTTTAAGTAGACCTAGAATATTTCAAAGAATAATAAATGCAATAAAAGTGCAATAGATTTGTAAATAAAGTGTATTTTTCAAAATAAATAATCCAAACATCACTTGACCCAACTCACTTAAGAGTTATTTGCGTCAAACCCAAAACACCTACTTACGAAACAGGACACAATCATTTTACAAAACGTGAACTATACATAAATATTGAATGTGCTTTAGAATCAAAGATATAACCGTTACCAAGTCTAAGAAGAAGGTATTTAATAATTCAGGTAAAATTCAACCTAAAGCTATGCTAGCTAGGCCTAGTTATGATAAGACCTAATAAAAGCTTAATAAGGAACCCGATTGCCTGACTTTAATAAATGTATATAGCATAGAACAAAATCTATATAAAAAATACGTAACGATGATTTTTTTAAAACATATTTAATAAAGCAACTTGAGAAAGAAGAAAAATTTTTGAGTTGTGCTTGTCCAGAACGGGCAAATTCGCCGCGAAACACTTCGCGCGAATTCGTTCGCGCTTTAGCGAGGTAGGTACTAACTATGCACCAATACAAAGCGTCCACAAGCATCGAATTACACGCGTAAATCGCTTGCACTACATCCAAGTTGTGTAGATTTTACTACTGCTTATAGACAAAACCAGAGACAGATTGACTAGTGGTTTTATAATAGAACCTAACTTTAGAATGGGCAATTTTTGAAGTGAGATCTCAGAATCCAATCAAACCCAGTGGATAGGTACTTATTGAGCATTATCAAACGGGTATTTATCGCAGAATTGATGAACATATCGTGGATATTGCCAATAATTCACGGCGACTACTCCTAGTAGGTACATCAGTCGTCCCGTGACCAAGATCGCGTCGAAGCGTAGGAGAGAAATTAAAACACAAAGTAATGTACGCGAAAAATACCCGTTTAATAATCAGTAATATTATGTAAAGATATTATGATTTACTTTTTTTTAACTATTTACCTAATTCATATCCCAAATTCCACTACAATTAGCATTTCAATAACTTGCAATTTTGTGCTACGATTTTTTTCTGATTTTTCTTTCCAAATCATCTTCAAGTCTCTTCTTTTCTAAAGCTTGCATGTAGTCAAAATAGGCACATTTGATTATAACTGGTAGTTTCACCATACCTGGAACAAAATGCGCTGCTATATTGGTATACAACTACTTAGTTATACATAACCCGATACCTATCTACAATTCAATTCAAGACCTTTTCTTGAATTGAATTGTAGTTGTAATTGTAGCCGTTTTACACTCCATTGGGATAAAGTGATAAGTGAAGTGATAAGAGTAATAGATAGTCTAGACACGATCTCAGATCCAGAGCATCATCATCATCAGCCCATAGTAGTCCACTGCTGGACATAGGCCTCCCCTAGTGAGTCCTCAGCTTGACGATTCTAGCAGTCTTTCGCAGATCGTCATCCCACCTGGCCGGTGGGCGTCCTACACTTCGTTTGCCAAGTCGCGGTCTCCACTTGGTTACCCCCCAACGATTGACGGTTCTTCGCGAGATAATGCCGGCCCACTGCCACTTCAGCTTGCTTGATCCAGAGCATACACGGAAAGCGAAAATACAAATGTTTGAAACTATACAAGAACCATTCTAATGCCAATATCTTTTTACTAATTCCGATCTTGAGTGAAACTGAACCTGTCGAACTGGCCCATATCATCAGTGACAGAGAAAACTGGAAGACAGGAAGAAAGGCCTTTGCTCGGTGTTGCTGTGCAAAGCTGAAGGAAAAGCGGAATATAAAATATTAGCGACCCGCCCCGGCTTCGCACGGTTTTATTATACGTAAAAACTTCCTCTTGAATCACTCATCTATTAAAAAGCGCATCAAAATCCGTTGCGTAGTTTTAAAGATTTAAGCGTAAGTACAAAGGGACATAGGGACAGAGAAAGCGACTTTGTTTTATAATAATATGTAGTGATAAGTAAGTGTTTAATCAACGAAACGGAACGAAATATCGGAATACTCAGAACAACTAGGTAAAATCACGGTAAATATTCCGTTTCAATTTACTTAAGTTAGTGTTTATAACCATAATAGTTTAAAAACTTTTGCCATAAAACAGTCTCTTCGTGCTAATCAACTAATAGCACCGCACGCACATATAGAGTTTCTTTCGTCTATGGACGATTCTACCACGGTACCATTGCCATAGTAAAGCGATAGCTTTACAGAATTCGGTCACAGATGTATTAAGATACTAACTGGAGCCCGCGACTTCGTCTGCGCAGGATTAGTATACACGCGGTTTCACCCGCGTAATTCTCGTTCCCGTGGGAATTCCGGGATAAAATACAGCCTGTGTTATTCCAGACTATAATCTATCTCTGTGCCAAATTTCATCCAGATAAGTTCAGTAGTTTCTGCGTGAAAGAGTAACAAACATCCATCCATTTATCCATCCATACTTACAAACTTTCACTTTTACTACTAGCTACCCGCTCCGGCTTCGCACGGTTTTATTATACATATAAACCTTCCTCTTGAATCACTCTTATCTATTAAAAAAAACCGCATCATTATAAATAAATAAATAAATTATAAATAATGCTGGACAATCCACACAGCACCATCTAGCCCCAAAGTAAGCTACTCAAAGCTTGTGTTATGGGTACTAGATAACTGATATATTAAATACATTATATACATAGATATTTTTTATTATACATATTAAACACCCAGACCAACGGAACAAATTTCTGCAGATCGTGCACAAATTTGTTCCGAGGCGGGAATCGAACCCGCAACCTCCTGCGCCGCAGGCGGACCTTCGCCCACCGCGCCACATCGGTCGTCAAAATCCGTTGCGTAGTTTCAAAGATATAAACATTCAAAGGGACATAGGGATATAGGGACATAGGGACAGAAAAAGCGACTTTCTTTTATACTACGAGTATGTAGTGAAGTAGGATCTGTGACCGGATTCTGTATAGCGTCGTCGCATAAGTTGCATCTGTGAGACAAGTCTGAAACAGACTTGCTTGAACAGCTTGAATCTTACCTGCCATACAAGTTGTAACAATATGTTTGTAGATTCTGTATGCTGGTGCTACAATACTTTCAGGATTTTCCTTTCTCTGAAAAAAAAGAAAGTCTTTCTTAATAAGCTGTGAATTCATGTTGATTAGTATGTAGACTTCTTAGTCGTGAAAACCTTAATTTAAGCTTTCTAGGATATATTTCACTTTTTTTCTATTTAAATAATTAAGCTTCTGGTTTTCCAATAAATAAGCAACCGAGGCGGGTTGCTAGTCTTTAAACTAAAGGGACCCGCTAACATTACTGTTAAATTTAATGTTTTATTTTTACACTAGCTGGTGCCCGCGACTTCGTCTGCGCATGATTAGTATTTGGAGTACTCGCGATTTTACTTGCGTAATTCCCTTTCCCGTGGGATTTTTGGGATAAAATAAAGCCTATTTCTTATTCCAGCTTATAATCTATCTCTGTGCCAAATTTCATCCAGATCCGTTCAGCAGTTTTTGCGTGAAAGAGTAACAAACATCCATCCATCTATCAATCTATCCATCCATCTATCCATTCAAACTTTCGCGTTTATCAGTTCAATTCAGTTTGGTTCCCCTGGGCTATACGGGTTTTCAAAAATTTCTCACAGCATCTGAACGACGCGTACACACGCGTCGTTCAGTGATGCTATGAGAAATTTTTGAAAACCCGTATAACCCAGGGGAACCAAACTGAATTCCGGGATAAAATGTATCCCATGTCCAATCGTCCCGAGTTCCATTCGAATTCATTCAAATCCGTCGTGATGCGTGGTTAAAGATTTTTTTTTTCACCCTCTCTCCCAGGGGAACCTTACCGAATTCCGGGATAAAAAGTATCCCATGTCCTTCCTTGTACTATGAACTCAAATCGTCCCGAGTTTCATTCCAACTCATTCAGCAGTTTCGGCGTGATGCGCGGTAAAGGAATTTTACTTTCATACCCTCTCCCATGAGAACCTTACTGAATTCCGGGATAAAAAGTATCCTATGTCCTTCCTCGTAGTATGACCTATAATCATGCCGAGTTTCATTTAAATCCATCAAGTAGTTTCGGCGTGATGCGCGTTTACGATACAGACAGACAGACAGACAGACAGACAGACAGACAGACAGACAGACATGAATGAAAAAAATTACAGTTTTGGCTTGAGTATCGATAATAGAGTGCCCTCCAAAAAAAATTTTCAAAATATCTTCAATGTACAGATTTGGACCTGTTACAGTTTTATTATAAGTATAGATAATATACTAGCTGCGCTCCGCGACTTCATCCGCGTGAAAATTTAATAAACGTAGCCTTTGTTTCATTCCAGGCCTAAGAACTAGGTTTCAGCTCAATCATTTTAATAGTTTTGGCGTGAAGAACAAACATCCATCCATCCATCCATCCACACTTTCGCATTTGAAATGTTAGCGTAAGAGAATATAAAGAATTCTTTGGTAAATCAAGTGTTTTTTTTGTTTTGTGACTTAAGTATTCCTCCTAATGTTGGAATTTGATTTTGTGCGTATACCTACCCGGCAGCTTACAAAGCTAAAATTAGCTTAGCTATCATAAAAACCTACCCAGAATTTATGTTCTCGCGCTAGGCTAGGGCCTAGTCTATATTTGAGACTATTTTAATAACATAAGTACAATTATACGGTCGCAATAAAGATTTCTACTTTAATTACATTGTAGTTACCTAACATACATTGATGCCAAAGCGTATCTACTTAAGGGGCGCTCATTGGCTAAAATCGCGGCAGAAACTACCAGCAAAGTTGACATGGGCAGCCTAATAGATGGCGCAAGCCTACCGTTAATAAATATAAAATAGTTTTTAGAAGATCGCATTTCTGGTACCTGTGTAGGTAGGGGAAGACCGGGTAATAGGAATCAGCGGGTAATGGTGGTCACCCTCCTATCTCCAAATGTACAACTAATAGAAACGTTTAGAAATTTTTTTCTTCGTAAAATACTTGTGGGTAATGAGAATCGGGTGACCCCCATTACCCGCTAGTGAACACGATGATAAAGTCATAATAATATGTTGAAATTTTTTTAAGTTCATTATAAAAATTTGACAATCGTGTCAAAATTCTTCTTCTTTTTTTTTATTAAATTATTGATATTTGTGTAGTATAAAATACGTATAGTATAGTAGTTAAAATACGGGACTGGCATAGTCTATTAAACATAAAAGTCCCTAAATATTAAGAATATAATAACTTTTCTATATTATTAAATAGTACTTAAATAACAGTTATAATCTACTATATATATATATAGTTACAATTTAAAGTTTTACAAATCAATCGCTCCTTTTATCCGTCAAATGCGGCTAATGAGAGCTCATTTATTGCTAGAGCAAATATATTTAATTTTTAATAAAAAAATGGCAAAACTAACTGTAACACAAAACATAAAATTTTGAAAATCAAAATTAAACAATTAATTTTGCAAACAAAAAGAAGAAATAAATATGAAATTATTGATGGAAAACAAAAGATCCAGACTTTATGGATCCAAACAAAATGTACAAAATAAGAATCTGGACTATTACTGCCAGAACACTTTTTAAGGGCCCAGTTTCTACGGTATCATCGGTACCACATATCTCTACTTTATCTACTACTTCTATCTAAACAAATTGCATAATTTATCTTCTTTTTTTATTTTCTTTTTCAATTTTACCATATCACTCATTGCCCGGCCGCTTTCATTAGCCTACGTTCCCCTATGCCTGTCATTCTTTAGCATAGAGCTTATGCTAAATAATGACGTAGCTCGGTCACTAGAGTGGATTCGAGTTCAAATTCGAGATTTTACAGATTGAGTCTGCAGATAATAGATAAAGATATAAAATAAGGAAATTTCATTTGCACTTTAGGTTATTTCAAGTAAAATAAAACACATTGGGAAATATAACAAATATGAGGTATAAAATCCGGTGATCCTCTATTTAAAAAAAAAAAAAACAAAATCCAAATTCGTTTATTCCTTATTTTCAAATTTGATGAAAGCTAACTGTCTGCTGCAAAATAAAAATGCTACTAACGAAACTAACATACCTTATACCGCTAAGGTATGAATATATCCGAAATGCTACAAGATGATGGAATAGATAAAGTTTTGTTTGAGAAATAATGTACAATTACCAGGTTTTGAAATCGTCCAGAAATTTCGGGAAATCCCGGGAAATTTAGAACCTGGAATTCCCGGGAGCAAATCCTAATTTATAGATTTCCATCATAATATTTTTTTGTGCTATCTCTATTACGTTCCAGTTCCACTCTATGCAAAACGATATCATATCTCTGGATGCTAAATGAAATTAAGTTTTGAAAATTTGTGTAGCGTACTGGTATTCTATATTCAAAAATTTGATTTGCCTAAATCCTAATTGTCAATCGAAATGAAACATAGTCAATCTGTCAGGGAACGCTAGCTAAGAGCCTGTCCAGCAGGGCTAGCATGCGCGCCCACGAGAAGCTTTTCTCGTCTTTTTTCTCGACAAAAATGGCGCTATCTCGATTTGTCGACCGATGATGTTAGCATGCGACACCAAATAGGCGTCATGTCCCGTCACGTGAATGATTTGGTGAATGTTTATATCACAAACTATATAGGGAAACTAAGGTTATATTATCTGTGGTAACCTTTCTCGTCAAACGCTAAGATGCGCGCCCAAATTTTCTCAACTTTTGACAGCATAACGCGAGAAAACTCTCGTCTTTCAATTTGAGGACGAGAACTCACGAGAAGATTTTCTTCATATTTTTCTTCGAGTTTTGTTGCTCATGGCGGTCCCGTATCAAGAACTAATTATTCATTAGCGTTGTATCGTAACAAAAAATACGAAAAATAGAAAGAAAATTTACTCAAAAATAAGATATGTTTGCGATTGTCTGGATTTGTCAGATTCATAATTTCAACGGCTATTCACTTTATTTAATTTCTCGGTTGGCAGCCGAATAGATTTCCGACAACAGATTTCGAAACTTCTTCCTATTGGGGTAAGTATGGAATATACAAAAACCTTTGTACTTATACCTAATATTACAAAATTTTAAGTAAGTATTCTAATAAAGGTGTGCTCGCCTGTAACTACGAGAACAAGTGCACGCTACGGTTTATATTCTGTTAATTAAAGAGTTAAAAATAAGACACATTTATGGTGAGATATATTTGTGTACTTTAATAAAATTATATTTCAGTGTTAGCTTGGTGACCATCTGAAACAAAGAAACATTTTAGTTTGATACTAAATTATACAGATATTATTATTTAACAACCTCAGTGGCAGAACGGGTAAACCTTGGTCTAAGTTGTTGTAAGAGAAGATAGATCATGAGCTTATGGGTCAAGCAAGTGCATTATAGAAAAGATACCTATATTGTGGCGACTAAACTGAACAAATATTTTAGTTTTAGGTACTTACGTTTTGTGCGATGTCATCTTGCACTCCGTGCCTACCAAAACAGAACTTAAGGCAAATATTATTTATAATATCATTCTTAAGTCTTTAATATACAAACAAACATACACAAGAAAATCGCGCGCAAATGTTGGAAAAGCTTCTTCTTTTTTTTCTTCTTCTTGCCTTTTCGACTGTTTACCACCATTCTACCAGTGAAAATTAGGCAGTATGGTTTTAAGGCTTTCGCTTGTCCAATAGATGGACTAATATAAAAAAAAAATTACCAGTAAAAATGTTCAAACTACCAAAATGAAGGTGAAACTAAAAAGGATAGTTTATTTCTTGGGATGCAGTTCACAAAAACCATAGACAATTGAATGAACTAAACGTATGTTCGTCTGGGTTGCTTTCTCTACGCGAGAAGGATTACTCGACCACGAGTATTATGTCTACTGACGACGTCAAAATAGTCGTCGCGCGCGCGACGACTTCAATGGCGCGCATGTTAGCCCTGCAGGTGAAGCGTTTTACTCGCGAGTGCTCTCGCGTTTAAACATTCCCGTTCTCCAGATACTAGAGCACTATACCTACATCCCGTCCAGATGCTGGTGCGCGATTCCTCGTCCAGCCAGTGGTACGCGCGACGCGAGTGGACGTATTTCTTATACCGTACATACATTACCGTACTTTTCATAGACGCAATTGAAAAAAGAGTTGCAGTATGGAAAAATTGAATCAATCAGAGATAATCCAATTGAACCACGAAACGTTACAATTAACTTATAACGGAAGAATTAGTAGAATTTGATGTTTGTTAAATCTTTGTAGTGCTTTTTGCTTCCGACGTTTCCAGAACTATTTTATTTGTGTTATATGTTATATGTTTATAATAACTGTCCCCGAGTCCCTCCCTAACGCACCGCGCATAGGAGCGCACGTAAAACGCCCCATCTGGACAGGCTCTAACAGAATATTCACGATAAATATTACGTATGGATTGTCATTGATATCTGAGACGACATCAAGCACACGTCCAGCCTTGACAGAGGTCACGGCGGTACTGATGCATGGGCGGCGGGCTCAGCGCCTGCTGTTAATCGAATAAGTTAATATTTAAATTTAATGAGAATCTTCATCAAAAGACTAAGCTAACCGGATTCTAGATAAAAATGTTAACTAACTTTAACAATAACTCCTTAGTTGATGTTTATCGTTGCTATCAATATATTTTGATTTTAAATTCTGAAACGTATCATTTTGAAAACATATATTTATTAAGAAAAGTTTCTGCTGTTATGTTTTCGGATTAGCTATTGATCTAGGTATGAACATGAAGTAATATAGATATATAAATTTGAAATGTAGCTTGCTCAGAAGTATTATCTGTTTATGCTTAAAAATGACCAATTGTCGACACACAGGGCCTTAAAATGAATCAACATTATATCTGTTAGTAGTAATCATTTTGGCCATATTAATTTCCCCTCACCGTGGTGAGATCCGGTGTACTATCAATATGTAACCTTCTTCATTAAACGTTTTTTATGTTAAAGATCCCATGAGCAGATACTGGGTGCAGTTTTCTATAAATTGAAAAGCGGATAAACCTAATAACATAGAGCAATAACAAATCAAGTAAATTAAATTATGTTTTTAGGAACAATATTTTATTTTTACCTACATACTTTGAAGTCATATTTTTACCTATCTAATCAAAAGCCTAAAAATTAAATTTCAAGCACTAGCTTCAAAAAGACGAAACTTCCATACAAACTTTAAATCCCTTACAACCCTTTTTCACATTCAAAATTTCATAGTTTAGGCTGACAACGTTACACATTGACGTATCTGTCAATGTGTAACGTTGTCAGCGTTCCGCATTTATAATATTAGGAGGGATAACTCGAAAACTACTGTCAGATCTTAACCAAATATATATGGGACCAAATGAGAAGCATCAGATTTCTCAATTCGATTGTATCATTTTATGTGTAGGTATAACCTATAAACTTCTTCCTAGGTGTGCCGATAGATTACTAGCAGCGCCTCACGGTTTCACCCGCGTAATTCTCGTTCCAGTGGGAATTCAGGGATAAAATATAGCCTATGTGTTATTCCACACTATAAACTATCTCTATGCCAAATTTCATCCATATCCGTTGTGTAGTTTTTGCGTGAAGGAGTAAGAAACATCCATCCATCCATACTTTCGCGTTTATAATATTAGTAGGATTCCTTTTCGAAGCTGTTTTTTTGGTAAAGGTAGAAGCTAAAGGCAACAGCTAGTCGCAAACAATTCATCCTTGTAACGTAACATTGTCACAAGCGCGACCTCATTTATACCAGGGTGTTATCAATGCGTAGGAGGCATCCTGTCAATATTACGTTTCACAATGTAATCGTGTCAAGTAGGTATAATATTGCCATATCGAATTTTACTAAGTTCCTAATACAATGTGGCGAGGTATTCTTACCAACGTGTTTTTGCGTTTTATAACCCTTGCGAAATTACTTGCTTCCATGAAGTCCTGGTCGATTATAAAAAGAACGAACCAGCATTGGATATCCAAATTAAAAAAGACGTGGGAAATTATGAATCTTTTTTTTAAAATTAATATTCGTCCATTCCAATTACGAAAGCGAAAGTACATATTTCTATCCTTTTATTATTTAACGGCTAAGTGGCTGAACGGATCTTTATGAAATTTGGCAGATCGTAGAGGTATCGACGAAGTCGCAAAGGTCACGAATATAGGTTACCTAAAAGGTGGGAGCGATGCCGAGGTGGGAAGCTTGTATGTACTTATTCTAGTTTCGTGCTTTTGTACTTAATTATTGAAATAAATGAATAACGCATCATCTAGCTCCAAGCGAAGCAGAGTTCATGGTATGGGTACTAGATAACTGGATATAGGTACTTTTTTAATACATAACAATTGTAGTGAATATCTTGTTTAGTCTTAAAGTAATTTCCTTTTATCCATTGCCGTTATGCCCTTTACCACAAGATAGATATAAAAAATACATATTGTACCATTTATGGATTAACTGTCCATATATTTTACAATGTAGATATGTGCATTGGCATAAAATGCCACTGATTATTTTACAAGTTCCTTTAAGGAAACATCCTGTAGCTTGTACATTGACTGTGTATATTTATGTTTTGTTACAAACTAGCGACCCGCCCCGGCTTTGCACGGTTTTATTATACGTATAAACCTTACTCTTGAATCACACTCCCGCCCCGGCTTAGCACGGTTGTATTATACTTATAAACCTTACTCTTGAATCACACTATCTTTTAAAAAAACTGCATCAAAATCCGTTGCGTAGTTTAAAAGATTTAAGCGTTCAAAGGGACATAGGGAAATAGGGACATAGGGACAAAGAAAGCGACTTTGTTTTAAACTATGTAGTGAAGACTGCATGCAGATGCTGGATGCGGCAAGCTGAAGAAAGGGCGCTATGATGCTCATTAGGGGAGGCCTATGTAGTAAAGAATGAGATAAAGAAAGGTGACTCTACCAGGATTCTTCAAATAAAACCCCCCTTTTTGCTATTCCTTTTGTTTGTGTTGTGGCAATACTGGGCTTTTAAAATCAGTAGATACATACATATGTAGGGACGAAAATATCCGTGTTTCCGCCAAAAAGCGTGTATGATAAGCGAGATGACACTATACCTACACTTATGCGAATTTGACCTTGTTAAGACGATGATAAATTTGAAATCTGACGATTTCAAAAGTATTTCAAACGTTATTTACAGTTTATAATAGCTAATTTATATTGATTTTTTCTTTTTTAACAATATACATATTATGCAGTTTATTTTTTTACTAATATTATAAACGCGAAAGTTTGTAAGTATGGATGGATGGGTGAATGGATATTTGTTACTCTTTCACGCAAAAACTACTGAACGGATATGGATGAAATTTGGCACAGAGATTGTCAGAGATAGATTATAGTCTGGAATAACACATAGGCTATATTTTATCCCGGAATTCCCCCTTGGAACGGAAATTATGCGGGTGAAACCGCGGGGCGCTGCTAGTTTACTGTGAATAATTAATTAATTTTTCCTGAATGATATACCTACGTAATATTAGGTCAATGGTATGATATCATTTTTTGATATAACTTTTGTGCAATATAAGTTCATAATAGGTAATCAATATTTTACTTTTATCTGTTTTTCTATCCCTAGGTTGCACGGCAGTAATCGCTGTCAGCGATAATGCCGCCTATTGTTGATTCAGAAAATACTTTTTAATTTATATTATGATGTTACTTATGATTTTAAGTACAAACAAAGTGTTCATTCATTCATTTCCACTGATAACAAAACCACAGTAGGTATTTACCTATTTTATTTGAAATATTAAACAGTCATTGATTTGAAATGCCAATCAATAGATTGATTTAGTTGCTTATTAATTTGACTACCGTAATCGGTTTAGGAGTCGCAAATTTCTTATTAGGCCATATTTCCATGATAACCTTTTTAGGTACTTATTGCTTTCTACATAAACTGTGGGTACATGAGTCTGCTGCATTCAAAACATTGCAGAATGCTTTCACAGCGTTTGTTGCCGCGCTAGGTTGTAGAATTAGCCCGTTTGAAGAATGCTAAGCAGAGTGCAAAATGGTGCAATCAATATTATTATGGCATTAGGCTTATACCTACTGTTGAATGATCAACGTTCAACAATAAGGCTGAAATGGCACATAGTCATCTCGTTCCAAAAACCAGCGTTTGTTTTGTACCTAATCGATTTTCTCCGATCCCGGTTGCCGCGACACATAAATGGTTACAAGTGAGAATGATCATGTTTTAAAAATGAACATGACGTTATATCTAAATTCTAATTTAATAATGAGTGAACGGAATTATTAGGTAGGAATATGATGTTTAAGATAAATAAATAAAAAGGTTTACTTAAATCTGCCACTTCCGCTTTTTCACCCAAGAGTACCTAAGTGTGATAAATAAATATTATACCTAAAACTAACATGCCATACTCACTCACTTTGATAGGAAACTCTATGTATGTACACAGACTATAATAATATTAAAGAGTAACCTACTTAATAATAATTTGATGTTGTGCATGTGATATGAATGGTGGACGTGAATGTTTGACAGAGAAACCAGACTGATTGGTATCTCTGTCTACTGATAGAAAGAGTGGTACGCGCAAGCAACGCGTCCCTCGTATGCGGAAAACGTAGAGTTACCAGGCCAACATAACAATATAAGAGGTCTTCAAGAATTTCACCGCGTCAGACACACCTCAGACGGATTCACTGTGCATGTCAGCCTTGCTCCTTGCGCACTTAGCGCCATTGTCCCGTAGCCGTGGCACAAAATGACTAGGATAGCATAAGCACTGCGCAGGTCAAATAGATTCAGCACTTCCTTTTCGCTATACGTACGTGTGTATGGACTGACTGACGAATCCATTCGGCGGACTGCCATCTCTGAGAGTGGACGCTTTGCTAATCGAGACGTTACCCGATTTAAATGTCTCGCGAATCTTCGTTTTGAGACACGAATACCAGGGTAGCAGAACCGATCAGAAGTAATAATTTATAGAGCTTTTCAGTTAGCTATCTACTAGGCTACCTAGAGCAGTAGAGCAGCACCTAAAGGTGTACAGATTGAACCTTTTGGTTTTATCATAGTAAGAAAAGAAAGCAAAAATGACTTCGAAATTTGTTTTTCTTAGGATGTAATTTTTATTTGGAAAACATGATTGACCTTGATTATTAACAGATTGAGGGTACGGTGACTACTTAGACCGCGTGTTGTTTCAGAAGATTAATAAATATATGAAGCTCTAACGTAAAGTGACTCTACTCTACGTTCATCAAAGAAGTCCTAGTGACTCTACTTCCATTTTAAAAGCTGAATAACTTTGAAATTTGAGTTGTATTCGCATTGTTCGCAAGTACAAAATGGAATATCTGACTAATAAAATATGTGTAGAGTAATTCGTTATAAACCTAACTAATAAATTTTAATTTATTAGTTACTTTAATTACTTTAATTTATTAGTTAATTTCTACTAAAGAAATAAAGTTTCCATAACAATAAGAATTTATCTTTATTAGATCTACTGAATTCGAATGCTGAAGCAAGATGAGAGAGAGAGATGAGATGAAATAGCGCCATATAGCTTTTTATCGATAAATACTGTCTTTTCACAATCATGAATGACTCTACAATACTCTACCACCGCACTGCCGCCCCGCCGCTCCGCCATTGAGGGGCCGCACACCGCGCCGGTTGTCGTCACCGGTTAACGAACGGCCGCTAGTCGACTGACTAGTGAGTAGTGACGTACGTTACCATTTCTACCAGGATCACATAGCTCCGTTACAGGTAGCCCACCTACACTCACATGGCCGTAGCACTTCGTGGACACACAGGCGAAGGCAAGCCGATGCGATTGATTTTCAGACTTACACTCTACGAATAGAGTTTAATATTGTTTTTTTTCGATACTCACAACAACGTTGCCACAGCGATCGAAAACGGGTGGTCGTCTCGTGTTTATACTCCGTACGTACTCCGCCCATCGGCGAATACATTCGGTAACTTCTTGTTGGTTGCCCCAAACCCCTTGCGTGTACGTAAAGTAGACAGCTCCTACCAGGATGCCAGCCTGCAGAAGGGTTATGCAAAGCAGTTGAGATTACTAAAGTCTTAGAAATGATGAGGAGGTTGATTTATTTCCATAATAGCAGGATATGATAAAACTTAAAAAATGTTCAAAGTTAAGCTCTCATAGTATAGGCGCGGGTATAAATTTTGTTTTATGACAAAACTAGTTTGCCCACTCTTCGCATAATATAGATAGAACTTGTGATGTTAAAAATACTTTCTTGTAGAGACTTACTTTGACTGCGTACATGAATTTTCCATGTGCATAGTGTGGCAACCTTGGTATAACCGGTTTCATTTTACTGAGCTTGAACTCCTCTTTGGTGCAAACTCTGATGCATGTCGGTTTAAGAGGATACTCTGCAATATAATATTATAGATTTAATGCACTGATGGATCTTATGAGTCAGATAGAAAATTCTATAAAGCACTCTTAAAAATTATTATGCAAAACATAAACAAATTACAAAATGTGTAACAATAGGCGGTCTTATCGCTCAAGAGCGATCTCTACCAGACAACCGTGGATGGATAAGAGTGTTGGATTGGACAAGGGATCCGTGTGCATTAGTTAGAACGATAGGAAGAGCTCATAACAGGGATAAAATAGATAAAAAGCAGTTTGAAAAATGAAAAATCTTAGCATTTTGGATTTTGTGAATCAGCTATAGGTATTTTAAGTCTACAGAAGGACATAACGTACAGAAGGAGGAACAAAATGTATGCCTTATGTTATTATTCAAGCTTGTTTATACCTCCCGTAAATTATAGCAAAATTGCATCATTGCTCGAATTTGCTGAATAGCTTTGGCGTGAGTGTCTGCCACCCGCGGCCATCAAAGTTGAATAATCTCACTCGGAACAAACTACCAGGCGTGAAGAAAAAGAAAGAGGTCAAAATTTTCAAGGATTTAATCGCAGACTTAGATAGAAGCGGCCAGCGAGCTAGGCACGAAGGTGTAGCGACAGGATAGCATGACAGCGTACGGTACGGACGTGTTTGTTTGTGCCTTTATCGACCATCAAAGTTTAATAATCTGATCGGAAACCACCAGGCGCGCATAGGACTAAGATGGTTAAGGCGTAGCACGTTTACAAGTAATACATAAAGATCGTCAATCATTAGACACTGTTTTTTTCCTCAATTTATTAAAATAGTCTTGTACTTTGTTTTGACTATGAAATTAGGTACTTTAACCAGACAAAGAAAGGTCTGTGATGATTTATTTATTTATTTATTAATCATAACATCATAACAGGTTTCTTTTTAGCCCTATGTCGATGCTCGATCTAAACTAAGTACAGAAGTACAATTAAATATATTTTTAAGTAGGCTATGATATAATGGCATAATATTATCATGACATGTATGCATGACGCGTTACCTTTGCGCCTCCGTGATGTTGCGTTTATTATTTACTAGCTGGTGCCCGAGACTTCGTATGCGTAGGATTAGTATTTCGAGTATACTCGCGGTTTCACCCGCGTAGTTCCCGTTCCCGTAGGAATTCAGGGATAAAATATAACCTATTTGCTATTCCAGAATACAATCTATCTCTGTGCCAAATTTCAAATAGATCCGTTCAGTAGTTTTTGCGTGAAAGAGTAACAAACACCCATACATCCATCCATCTTCCCATCCATCCATGCTTACAAACTTTCGCGTTTATAATATTAATAGAATTCAACTTTTATATTCACTCACAACATTTAACATGTTGATTGAAAATAACTAGGCACATACATACATGTGTGTAAGTGTTCGGTATACCGAAGTACATAGGTACTGTGCAATAAATTGATGTCAATGCAATATCATTGACAGGCAGGATATGAACATCACTGTAAATTATATCGTGTAGCCATTGACTGACCTTTAACAAGTTTTAATCAGAATAGTGGACCACCTATCATTGTGGATGAACAATGCATTTGTTATACTTTCATTATTATTGTTCTATGGATAGGAATAACAAAAATGATCCCTTTTTTTAGATTTGAATTTCTAAATGGATGTTTTATTTTAATTTGAAGAATACACCTTTCTGTTTTAAGTTTGGTTTTGTACGTTATTTTTCTACGTCTTATGTTATGTTACGTAAAGTATCTAAGTAAAGGTTTGTGGTTATTTGAGACTACATTTTACAGAATCACCACATAGTATAAAACAAAGTCGCTATTTCTGTCCCTATTTCCCTTTGACTGCTTAAATCTTTAAAACTACGCAACGGATTTTTATAGATAGAGTGATTCAAGAGCCGGGGCGGATTGCTAGTATTAAATAAATTAAAAGTAAAGGTACAAATTCTCTTGTACTTGTCTTCAAGTGACCACCTACAATCACAGCTCTGTCTGTGTGTCCTAGTAAATTCATTTTAGGAGGCATTACATAATTGTGTAATACCTACCAGGATGCTAGAACATTCAAGGAGGCTAACACAATGTAGGGCAATGTTACACGTTACTCATTCATTGAACTGAGTGAAACAGTTTCAATTTACAGGTGTCTGCTATTGGGTGATGTGATGGAGGCATAATTTTTATCTCGCTCTAGCAGTGTTCTGTTTCAAGTGCTTACAATGTTACCTTTTGAAATAATAAATATTAAAAATACAATAAGTACTATAAATGCTAAATAAATTTAGTACTTTTGTTGTTTTTCTCTTTAATTAGAATAATAAACCCAATGAAATATAATAATTATTTAATCTACGTATGGTAAAGTCTATAGTTATGTATAATAATTACTTAGTAATAATAATAAATAAGCCAAACAATCAGATGACCCCGGACAAATAACAATTTTAATTCAAACAATGTGAATAAAATGTTGACAATAAAACTCTGTCTACCAGGATCGCATAAAGCAAAGGCGTTACCGAGGTTGTTCATAAATTCCTCGCTCACATGCTAGTTTGCTAGTTTTTAGTTTGTTCGAAAGAATAAGTCACTGACTTGTTTATTGACCGTGTTAACACAGAAAGCAGAATGAAACAGAAAAGCTTTGGAAACCTTAAAAACTTTTGAATGACACTTCAAGGGTATCAAGCAATCTGACTGCTTAAAGGTAGAGTCCGTATTATTTATAATTCTATTGGTAGGTAAAGACAACAATACTTTAATTGAACTCAAAAAAGAAAGAACATACCTACAAAAATATATTAAAAACCTGTAAAAATATGAATCATCGTGTTAATTGGGAGATTATGGTGTGTATTTTCTAAAAATATTACGTTAAAAGATTACGTTTAATTTAAAAAATTAACGGAAGTAATTTGTTCTACAAAGTTAACCGACAACAGCCTTTTTTATGTATGCTTATGTTGCAATTTTTTATTTTTGTAGATAAACCGTTTTCTGTGTAAATTCAAAAGTTGAAAATAGAACTGCGTGAGATTTCATTGCGCTGCTAGGCTGTTTATGTATTGTTGTGATTCATCATCAGCTATCAACTTCAAAGATGGCATCTCGCATCATTTAGACTATAAACTTTTTCCAGAGAAATATCCAGTGTTTACTGAATAACATATTTTCTCATCAAAATCCATTTAAACAGCGGGACAATACAGACAGCGT
The DNA here is from genome assembly GCA_944547425.1 of Eupithecia centaureata. Lineage (NCBI taxonomy): Eukaryota > Metazoa > Arthropoda > Insecta > Lepidoptera > Geometridae > Eupithecia > Eupithecia centaureata. The sequence continues at coordinate 4,531,051 of OX155690.1, forward strand.
CTTGGGGAATCTTTGGACTGGATTGATAATGGACCTTTATATTGTTTGCAATAGTCTTCGTTAGCTCAATTGCTTCGTTTAGTAGGTAAGTTATATTTTTAAAACAGTCAGCAATATAGTAATTTTCTATGTTGATAAGCAATACCCCCTACTACGTTATTAAATGAATAACAAACATATCTCCTCGGCGAACGTTCTCTGATCAATCCGGAGATGCTACCGAGAAAGGCCGGCAGGGAAAAAAACTCCGTTTTCGACACAGAATCTTACACATTGGGGCAAAAATCAAACAATTCAGCGGTTTATATAAAAAATAAATAACTTAATATATTTACTGCAACCGAAATTTGGAAACAGAATTTCTGAATACACCTGCAGGCAATAAGTACCCTAAACCGACGTGTAAGAACGTGATGAGAGTGATTATGCCAAGATAAGTGTGCAAGGAACGTAGTAAGTGGAAATCAATTTTATCTGCGTACGCCTTTGGGAAACTGGCGTC